>JAJOOR010007763.1:0-34171 GCA_036250505.1 Solanum acaule | reverse complement strand
GAGATATGGCCCTCCAAAGTAGACCCTCGAAAAAGGCTTCACTTGGAAATTTCGGATTTTGATACGGTTGCTCTAAAATTTGGGTTAGACCCATTTCCTACTCAATTTGACCCCCTAAACAAGAATATGAAGTCGAATTTTTGAAAAATGAAATGGATTTTTTTATATATAGCTAAACAAGTTTTCGGTAACTTCCGAAGCACATTTTTAAGAACTTTTTGGGTCATTTCACAAGCTCCCATTTCACAACACACCTTCAAACTTGGACGTTCTAAAACTACCCTTTCACGCCAAGATCAGTTTCGGGAGTTCTACTCGCCCAAATTCGATTCTGTAAAGCCATCAGACTCCTTAACGTCTTGTCTATCTGCTCACGTTATCAAACTTATAATTAAATCCCCCATCCATTACCATATTTCCCTAGACCTCACCTAACTCAGATTTCATCCAAGTTTGACCTAGACGAGAAATTTCCAAGTTACTACTCAGAAGTTTTCTAGCCCAAATTCTTTCCCCATTAGATTTTCCATAACGACGGGAATAGGTCTTTCAATAGATACCAATTTACCCATCACTCGTCCTCGAGTGATAAACTAGGGGAATTGGCTAAGGCAAGAGTGGAGTAGTACCTGAATCGTCGAACAACTGGGGATACTTGTCTCACATGTCCTTCTTGGTTTCCAAGCTTCTTCCTCAACTAGATAATGCTTCCATTAAACTTTCACGGAATTTATCTCCTTGGTCCTCAGCTTTCGAACATCGCAATCAAGAATTACAACTGGTTCCTCTTTATAGTGAAGGTCTTTGTCTAAGAAAACTGAGTCCCACTTTATGATGTAATCTCTATTCCCATGATACTTCTTCAACATGGACACATGGAACACTGGATGGACTCCAGAGAGGCTAGGTGGTAAAGTCAACTTATAAGCCACTAGCCCTACACAGACAAGAATCTCAAATGGCCCGATGTCTCGAGGACTAAGCTTTCATTTCTTGCAGAATCTCATCACCCCCTTTATGGGTGATACTTTTAGAAGAACTTGCTCACCAGCCTGAAATGTTATGTCCCTTACCTTACGGTCCGTATACTTTTTTTGTCACCTCTGGGTTGCTAGAAGCATACCTTGGATGCTTCTTACCTTATCCTGAGCATTTTTTACCAAATCAACCCCCAAAGGTTTCACATCTCTAGCCTCAAACCACCCTATGGGTGATCTACATCCCCTCCCATAAAGTGCCTCGAACAGTGCCATGTCAATGCTGGAGTGGTAACTGTTATTATAGGAGAACTCACACAAAGGTAGGAACTTATCCCAATGCCCTCTAAAGTCAATCACACATGTCCTCAACATGTCCTCTAACACTTGAATAGTTCTCTCTGACTGCCTGTCTGTGTGTGGATGGAAGGTTGTGCTAAAAGTGAGTTGAGTGCCCAAATCCTCATGCAATTTTCCCTAAAACTTGGATGTGAACTGCGTACCATGATCTAAGATGATGGAAAGGGACATCCCATGCAGCCTCACTATCTTTTTCACATAAACCTTAACCAACTGCTCAGCATTATAGTCTACTCTGACTGGAATGAAGTGGGCTGACTTAGTCAGTCTGCCAACCACCACCCAAATGGAGTCAAACTACCGCAAGGTCTTGGGAAGACCAACCACGAAATCCATAGCTATCATTTCCCCCTTCCATTCAGGAATTGGCATTCCTTGAAGCAAACCTACAGGCTTTTGGTGCTCATACTTTACCTGCTCAGAGTTTTGGCACTTAGCCACAAACTCAGTTATATCTTTCTTCATGCCAAGCCACCAATTAAGTCATTTCAAATCTTAGTACATCTTGGTCACACCTGGGTGAATGGAATATCGCAAACCATGGGATTCTGTCAACATCTTCTAAATAAAGTCATCCACTCGGGGAACACAAATTCTTCCCTTAAAATTGAGCACACCACCCGTATCAAGAGCCACATCTTGTGCCTTGCCATATACTGTCTTCTTTCTGAGCTCATTCAAATTCTAATCCTCAAACTTCTTGGCCTTTATATCCTCAATGAATGTGGGCCTAACCTCAATACTGGCTAACACCCCACATTTCTCTAAGAATCCCAACTGCATGAACTTAGACTCAAAGGTTTGAATCACTATGGCCAAAGGTCTCTTGGACACACCCAAGCAAGCTAGACTACCCATACTCACCGTCTTCCGGCTTAATGCGTCTGCCACCATGTTAGCCTTACCCGGATGATACTGGATGGTAACATCATAATCCTTGAGTAACTCAATCCACCTTCGCTGTCTCAGATTAAGGTCCTTTTGGGTGAATACATGTTGTAGACTACGATGATCAGTAAACACCTTACACTTGACACCATAAAGGTAATGCCGCCAGATCTAGAGGGAAAACACTACCACTGCCAACTCCAAGTCATGTGTCGAGTAGTTTATCTCATACACCTTTAGCTGCCGCGATGCATAAGCTATGACATTTATTTCTGGTAGTGTCAGAATAGGTGTTGTGGTAAGAAAATTCTTGAGCTTTTGGAAGCTCTCTTCAAATTTGTCACTATACTCGAAAGGCACCTTCTTTTGGGTCCGCCTTGTCAAATGCGTGGCGATAGAAGAACATTTTTTCATAAACCGTCGGTAGAAGCAGGTAATCCCCGTGAAACTTCAAGGTTCAATCACAAAGCTATGTCGGACCCAGTTCTTGACTGCTTCGATCTTTTGGGGATCTACCATTACCCCTTCCTTTGAAACCACATGCCCCAAAATGGCAACTAAAGTCAACCAGAACTCACACTTGGAAAATTTTGCATACAACTTGTGTTTTCCAAGGACACCCAAAACAATACGAAGATGGTCGGCATGCTCTTCTTTACTCTTCGAATAAACCAAAATGACATCAATAAAAGTGATAGCAAAAGAATCCATGAATGGTTTGAACACAACATTCATCAAAATCATGAAGGGTGCAGGCGCATTGGTCAACCCAAACGACATCACTAAGAACTCATAGTTCCCATAGCGGGTCCTGAATGCCATTTTGGGTACATCCTCGGGCCTAATCTTTAACTGATAGTAATCAAACCTTAGGTCAATTTTAGAGAAAACCGATGCACCCTGCAACTGGTCAAAGAGATCATCTATCCGAGGCAACAGATACTTATTCTGGATTATGACCCTAATCAACTATCAATAGTCTATGCACATCCTCATACTACCATCTTTCTTCTTAACAAACAAGACAAAAGCACCCTATTGGGAAGCACTAGGATGGATGAAATCTTTATCAAGAAGCTCCTCCATTTGAACTTTAAGCTCTCTCAATTCTGTCGGAGCCATGCGATAAGGAGGAATGGAGATGGGGTGAGTGTCTGGCTCCAAGTCAATGCAGAAATATATATCCCTATCTGGAGGCATACCAGGAAAATTGGTAGGAAACACTTCCTTGAATTCGGACTCGACAGAAATAGACTCAATAAAGGGAGACTCAACATCAACATCCCGAATATGAGCCAAATATTCCAAAACCTCTGCCCCACCAGTTTCCTAGCCCGAACAAAAGATATGACCTTAGCTGGCTTAGGCTTGTACACCCCTTCCCATTCTAACTTTTCCCTACCCGGGATCTCTAGAGTCATAGACTTAGCATTACAATTAAGCACATCATACTAGGGGGACAACCAAGTCATTCCTAATATGATATCAAAGTCAGTCATATCCAGAATAAACAAATCAGCCCAAGTTTGAAAACCATGAACAGGACAGAACAAGCACGATAGACATGAGTGACTATGACGAAACTCTCCAACTAGGGTAGAAACATGGATGGGGGCATCAAGCACAAAAAACGCATCAAATCCCAAGGCAAACTGAACTGACGCATATGAATAAGTAGAATCGGATCAAACAAAACAGTAGCATAGACAAGAATAGTACTTTTGATCACTACATCAGACCGTCAGGCTCTATCTTGCCTGGAAAGGCATAAAATTGAGCCATGTCATCTTCATGGGCAATCTCATTGCTTGGCTGCACTTCTCCTCTACCAGCATTACCATTTCCCTGGCCTCCGAGGCCTCGCTGATTCCCTCATCGCCCACTATGTGGACACCCTCTGCCATTACTATTGCTACCCGGTGGTACCACTGCACTGGTCTACTGCTGCACGGGGTTAGACATGCGCGGATGGGGATAATCTCTCTTCATATGTCTAGGTTCTCCACAATCATAACAATTGTGGTCAAAAGATAGCATGCTGCCAGACGCAAGTGCGGCTCCCCAACTATCCTGAATGGGATTCTACTGTGGAGTTCCTGAGTAACCACCTGTAGAAGCAGGCAGGGCTGACTGAATTGGTCGGGATGCAATCGTCGGCCTACCTGAACCTTTGGAGTAGAAACCATGACAGTTGCCTGTGTTCTTGGGCTTCTTAGCCAAAGCCTTGGCATGTGCATCACGTCGAACTCCTTCCACTTTCTTCACAAAGTCTGTCACCTCATTAAAATCTTTACTTACAGAGGTCATGTGAACAGACAATACCTATAATTCTGGGTTCAACCCCTTGACGAATAGATGAATCCTCTCCTCCTCTGTAGTCACCAACTATGTAGCATATCTAGACAAGGCATGGAACTTAGCCTCATAAGCAGCTATAGTCATACTACCCTTCTCCAAGGCCATGAACTCATCCTTCTTGTGATCCTTCAAAGTCTGGGGCACATACTTTTCCAGAAACAAAGTATGGAACTGCATTCAAGTGAGTGGGGGGCAAGACTGGCAATCTCCATTCAATATAGGACCTCCACCACTACTTAGCCTCACCTTGAAGTTGGAAGGTCACAAACTCTACTCCATGCTGGTGAACAATGCCTAACTTGTGAAACCTCTCATAGAAATCCAAAATGAACTCATACGAATCATCACTCTCAGAACCATAGAACACAGGCGGCTTTAGCTTCAAAAACTTAGTCAACATCTCATGCTTAGTACCAGTCATCACAAGACCCAATAGGGGATGGAAGAAGGCATTAGTTCTTAATGCTCCATCCACCCTAGGAACAGTGGCAGCAATGGGGTGGTTGACTAGAGGTTGAGCCATTTTCACTGTGGGAAGGACCCCAGGGCCGACCAACCCCTTCAAAAAAGTCATGATCTGCTGAGCTATCACTAGGTCAAAGGGAGGAAGACTTGTAGTCTCCGCCTGTGCACCCTCCTTTTGTCCAACATCCTCCTCATCTTTGATCTCCACATTCTCTTCTACCTCTTCTTAGGGTGCAAGAGGGACCTCTTCCCTGGGAACATTCTCAACTTGGGCTCCACCCCTATTGGGTGCTACCCTTCCTCTGCCTCTGCCCCTTCCTCTTACTCTACCCTTGCCTTGACCGTGGCCTTTTGTTGAGGGCTCCTTTGATGGCTCGTTAATGAAAGGTAAGGGCCTTATGCCATTGTATAGCATGTTAACAATCTGCGGACAGAAGAGTGAAAGAGATTAGATACCAATTTGGATCACGAGATACCAATTTGAATCAAGTCATAGCACATAAGGAGAAGAAGACAAAGAGATTTCTTAAAGTCCTATAGTCTCTCAAAGAAAAGTACAGACGTCTTCGTACCATTCTGCAAAACTCTACGAGACTCATTTTGGTACAATGAGATCAACGAACCTAGGGCTCTGATAACAACATTGTCACGACCAAAACCGTCGTGATTGGAACTCACCTAATCCTTCGATGGGAGAACCACTACTACAACTTGACTAAGCAACTTAATGAAACTAAACCATTTAAATATACAGAAGCAGGTTTAAATGCCAAATAAAATAAAGAGTTCCCATAAACTTCGAAAGTTTTAAAAAACAACTAAGCATAACCCTCGCAGAAACTCAACCCCTAGAACCTGAAAGTAGTTGTACCAAAACTTTACCAACCAACAAGTCTAATAAAAAGAGGGTCCAACCCCAAAACTAAACATAAGCAAAAGTATAAATATATAGTCTGAGTCAGAAAAAAATGGACTAAACTAATGATGGATCCATGGTAGCCTGAAAGAAGTGGCTCACCCTCGAATTCGGTCTCAGTCAATGATCTCCTAACTGAGGTCTGTCAGGAGCTGCCTGAAGATGCCCTGTACTCAACAAAGAAAGAGCAAGTGCAATATCAGTAAACAAAACCACGGTGTACATGTAGAATCATGCATCTACTCTAGTCAGCGAAACATAAGAAAGTAATTACAACACAATAAACACACATATATAGAATGCATAATTCAATTATCACTTTAGGAGCCACATACAATTTCCTAATATCAATGACAGGTAAATATGAATGTAATAATCACAAGTGGTTCTCTCATGGAACCCACACCCAAACTATTAGTGTGTCGGAACGTGGCACCCGGTCCAATATATGTGTCAGAATGTGATACCCGATCCAAATCAGCACAACCACAGTCACAATCACACCCATAATAAATAGTGCACATAGTCACACAGTCAAGTAACAAGTTTATGACATGTAATTTTTCATACTTAATCATTTCCATAGAGTCGATTCATGTTTTCCTATTCACATACATGCATGCATACAATGGAGCAATTAACAAGCATATATAATACAATACAAAGTCGAACCATCACCTTCCTCGAAACCAAGCCTGAATACTCCTAAGACACTTTAGCCTTCCCTTTCCGGAGTCTTTCAGCTTGTTCTTGGTCTAAAACAAGTAATTAATGCAAGGATCAATAAACAAGGCCTAATTTACCCAATTTATCAACATATGAACCCAAGGCCAAACCAATGATCCTAATGTTCAACTAGGGTTTTTCCCACCATTAACTTCAGGCCAAAACCCTCCCCCCAATAATAATTTACAAGGATTCTAAGTTCTAAGAATCGAAATACGGATTAGGGGAGTAATTAACTTACCTTTAGCGCGAGAATTTGTGGGAATCTGATAAGAAACTGCTCAGGGTCGTTCCTGAGCTCTTAAGAATGAAGTTTTGTAGAAAATAACGATTTTGGGATTTTTCTCCGATATAAGTCGCGACTGTCCTACCACAGCGGGCCCCATCCCGCCACAGCGACCCCACCCTCGCGGGATTAATTTTGCCCCAGCGGCTTGCACGGAGACAGAAACTGAGAATTTGAGTTCCAAGTTCCCATTTCACAACACACCTTCAAACTTGGATGTTCTAAAACTACCCTTTCATGCGAATATTAGTTTCAGGAGTTCTACTTGCCGGAATTTGATTCCGTAAAGCCGTACAGGCTCCTTAACGTCTTAGATATCCCCTCACATGATCAAACTCATAATTAAATCCCCATACATTACCATATGCCCTAGACCCGACCTGACTAAGATTTTGTCCAAGTTTGGCCTAGGCGAGAAATTTCTAAGTTACTACTCAGAAGTTTTCTAGCCCATATTCCTTCCCCATTGGCTTTTCCATAACGATGGGAACAAGTCATTATAGATATGTTTTAGAAGGACTTAGACGGAGCAAACGACGGAAAAGGAATGGGGGCAGGCGACCATAATGCACTAAGTGGCACGGGGCGCCAGACCCTAAACTACAAAGCACTATTTCTTGCACATTGCTGGCGCGGCGCAATGCCCCAACCCGTGCCTAGAAACCCAATGAATTTCTCTTTGATTTTTGGCCCTAATTCACCTAGAATCGAGCAATCTCTTCCTAACTCTCTCAGATTCGTATAACCAACATAAGTAAATGAAAATATACTCAAAAAAAACCCTCAAACTCATAACATTCACCTCAAGAACTCATCAAACTCCCTTAATTAAGATTTAAGAACGAAACTTCAAGAAACTCATCAAAAACCTCAATACATGGATTTTCATGGACAAAATCTAATCAAGAAACTCATGATTGGCGTGAGGGTGAACGAACCCATCACTATGAAATCTTACATACCTCGTTAGGATCAAATCATTGGCGAAATCCCTCGAAGATCACAAGAACTCCTGAACGCTTAAGCTTTTCTCCCTTTTCTCCTCTTAAACCTTGCCCTAGCTTTCCAAACTTTTTTTTAGAATTAGCGTAATCTGATTCTAATCAGATTTGACCCCTAATTTGGGTGTAAAAACATAAAGACTAATTGGGGTAATGAAAAGACCAAAATTCCCCTCATTAATTCGGATGAATTTCCTTAACAAGATATGTTGAATTCAACCGGGCATATCTCCCTCATTCGAACTCGTAATTTACCAAACTTGGTGGCTTTGGAAAGAGGACTCAGAGATCTTTCATTTGACATCTCATAGGCCACATAACTCATCCTGTGATGAAAGTTATGGTCGTTTGAAGTTGACCCAAAACTCACAATTAAAGACTAATTTACCCAATTCCTTATTTAGCTATTTCTAGTTTAGATTTTTCTAAATCCGAGATGCTACATCTAGGTCTTCTATTGATGCTTGAAAGATATTGATTGAAGTGGGTAATTTTGGTGTGTTCAATTTAGGGTTGATTTCTATAGTTTGCTCAAAAGAGAAATTGTGGTTTAATTCTAGTTGTCAAATCAGCTCGAAAGAGAGATTCTAGTAAGGTACTGGGTTAATTTGTAATTCACATAGATAAGATCGAAAGAAGATTCTACTATATGATGCTTTGAAATCGAAAGAAGTTTAGTGTCATTGAAAATTACCTAGCCTATCCATGATTGTTTAGCATTACTGAGCAAGCATACGTACCCTATTAGTCATCTATATCGATTCCCACACCCCTAGATTGTTTCTTATTTGTTTGAATTCTCTAAGTTTAGATTAATTGTGATACTTGATACCAAAAATCATTTTGTAAATTTGATGGAATCATCCACCTACTTGCTCTAATTGCTTAAATGAATCGGTTTGCATTCTTAATTTCCTTATTGAATTTCTTTCACTATATCACTCTTGGTGGGATTCAACCTCGATTCTGTTGTTGGGTATTTTTATTACTAACGACTGCTTACTCTTCTCATTATTTTTGAAAGTATTTTGAGCATTATCAAGCTCATGACACCTAACTTATAATTCCAGTTGGATGGGCTCCCCTATACCTTGTCAAAGTATATAAACATATCTTATCATATGTGAATCCACTAATCTGAGCCTCTCAGGCTAGAAGGTCAACCAACAAAGCGGTGAAATATAATTTTATGTTAGCGCGTAGTTATGTGACTTGGGCTTTCTATACATACGTACTCTCGGTACTAAATATTCCTTCCAAAACAACATATGTTCATATAATGCTCATAGGTATATAAACCTTGTATCATCTTAAATCATATATGAGGCTAAACTCAATAGTCATATCTCAAAATAACCTATATGTAGGTTGTAATTTATATCATGTTAATTTTCATGCTTAAAATCCGTAAGCGTTTGAATGATCATTAGTCATACTAAATCACTACCATAAGGTTTCAAAATCAAAGTGAAACACTGAAAATATAGTTTATTGAAGAAAGATCATAATTTCATAAAAGAACCCTAGCTTTTATTCTAACAATATAGTAATATTCTTGAAGATCAAAATACTTTAGGCATGAGAGTGAAGGAATACTCTCATTGAAGCCTTACATACGTGAGAGATTGAGATTTGAAAGAAGAACTTGCTTGAAAGACTTGAAACTATAGTTTCTACCTTGCTTATAGTAGTTTCTCAGTTTGAGGGAGTTAAAAGTGTTGGAACTGAGTCTTGAGCGTGGAAACCCCTTTTAGGATATGTGTAAAGTTGTGGCATAGACTTAGGAAAAATGGAAAAAATACAAAAGAAACCCCAATAAAAAAGTGTTCAAAAACCTTTCACGAGGCCATCTATGAGTCGTGGTTATAGATCACATCCGTGAAAGTCAGATTGTAATTTTGAGTTTCAGAACTCCAGTCTACGGGCCCAAACTATGACCTGTATATGCTTCAACGACTGATAACTGGGTCCGTAGGAATTGGACCGAAAAAATGACTTTCAGGACTTTTTTCACAAGTGAACAATACGGGTCGTACATCCATCTATGACCTGTAGATAAGGTTCATAGATCACTGACTCTAAAAATGTTGTTGTGGTAGTATCTGGTAAAATGGTCATGACCTTTTTACTCTAAACTCTATTTTATGCAAACTTTTTGGCGTTGAAAAGAATACACATAGAACTTTAATTTGATAGGATGTGGAACACCTAACTCATTATATGCCGAGAGATATGACTATTTAAAGTTGACCCTTGCATGAACTAAATGCGAAAAAATTAGCTGGTAGGAAGGTTTTGAACTCGACTAACTACTAAAGGTCTCTTATGACCCTAAACCATTTCCAATACACTTTCCACACATAAGAATGAATCTTAACACAGAAGCACATGTAAGTAATCACTCGGTTTCAAACTTATATACTTATGATGAAAGATTCATATTCTATGAATAGAGTTATGAAGTGTTACATAGTAGCCCTATACTTTTGACTATCATGTCATGGGATGGGATATTTTATTTGGGTTTTAATATATTTATGTTGTTCTTATCTTCTACTTTTTTTTTTCTTGAAATTGCTTCCGTACGTTTTCGCTTGGTGATTATTGTTATTACCCAATATGTTGGTTACTTGTCATTTCGAAATATGAGTTGGCTTATATACTGGTGGATTACGGTAGGTGTCATCATGACTCGAGGTTTTTGGTCATGACAATTCTAGCTTTATTTATCGCTCATTATTTGGATTTTGACTTACATACTGTGATTTATGGTAGGCACCATAATAGTCCAATTTCGGGTCATTAATAATATTTTGTGATATCAGATTCTACGCGTCTATCATATGTTAAGTCAACTTATTTTCTACTATATAAATATTTCATTTACTATGAACTTATAACATTTCTCTCTATCTCTATTCATCAATCGAAAGGTGTGTACAATTATCTCTTATATATCTCTTTTATCTTTTTTCTATTTTATTTTTTTCTGTATAATTTATTGGGTAAACGATAAACAAAACATATTAACACTTGATTTTTGTGTTCATTGAACAGAAAATCAGCAAACAAAAATGACAGATCCTGGAGAAAAAGTTCTTGGAGAATCATCAACCTCCCAAAAAAGATCAAAAAGGCAAAGGCACCCCATGGAGAAAACTCAACAACTTGAAGTGTAAGATAAGTTTTATTTACAAATTAAAAATTAAGCCTCCATACATGTTCAATTCTTTTTTTTTATTTTGTTTGTTTAAAGATATGATGTTATTTTCCTAAGAGACATGAGTGATAATATCAAAATTCATTAGCGATATGATAATTTATTTTCTATATGTCGATTTGTGCATTTATTTATATTTGATTCTTAATGATTTCATATTTCCTTTTTTTTCTTTTGTTCTTTAATAATTCCATTGATATTTATATAAGATTTGTATTTTTTTATTTTCCTGTTTAATTTTTGGATGATTGATCTACCATGTATGTAATCTTTTATAAATGGGTTGTGTTTTTCTTGACTATTCATTAGTAATTTAAGCATAAGAAATGAGTTTCTTTAATTTAAATGTCTTTTATTGTTTTTGCACAAAGATCAATCTCTTTCTAGTGATGTTTGATACCTTTGAGGGGCTCGACTAATTTATAATTATATGGAAGAGCCCTAATTTAGTACCCTATTAATTCAGATTCTTGTCGAAAAAATCTACTTTAAGGCCCAACTAATCTAGATCTATATTGGAAAGTCCCACTTTAGGGCCCAATTAATTTAGATTCACATTGGAAAGTCTCAGTTTGGGGAAAAATTCTTCCGACCAAAGATGATGACTCAAGTCCCAAAACGCAAATACGAGGCATCTGGCTAAAGATAAATGAGTACTTACCACTCATTAATGCCTTGATGAGTATTTGGTACCCTCTCTAGGGCCTGACTAATCCAAAATCTCATTAGGAATTTGGTCCCATTTTGGTGGTAAAATGTTCTCTACCAAAATTGACTAATTTAGAATTACATTGAAGAGCCCTAATTTAGCATCCTAGTAATTCAAATTCGCATCGAAAAATTCTACTCTAAGGCCCAACTAATCTAGATCTATATTGGAAATTCCCATTTTGGGCCCAAGTAATTTAGATTCACATTAGAAAGTCTCAATTCGGGGAAAAATTCTTCCGACTAAAGATAATGACTCAAGTCCCAAAATGCAAAAACGAGCCCTCTGGCTAAAGATAAATGAGTACTTATCACTCCTCAGTGCCTTGATGAGTATTTGGTACCCTCTCTAGGGCTTGACTAATCCAAATTCTCATTAGGAATTAGGTACCTTTTTTGTGGTAAAATGTCTCTACCAAAATTGACTTACCAATTCACTATATATTTTATGATAGATAAAGTTTTTTTTATCTTTTTATTTTTAGGTTTATTTTATAAAAAAAATTGGCCAATAATGATTGATTTTCTTATGAATTTTGAAATGAAGATTCTTTAAGGAATGTCCTTATCCAGACGAGGACCAGCGAAACCAACTGGCTAGGGAAGTAGGGCTTGAACCTAAGCAGATCATGTATTGGTTTCAAAATAAAGGGACTCAAAAAAAGGTAATTATAATTGATTGTCCTTTCACTATAAATTTCATTATAATTAATTGATGCATTGTTATTAATATTATTTACAAAAAATTATAAATTAATATATCTTTTTGCGTTAAATCATGTAAAATTCTAGGGAAAAAATGACTAGTTAAAAGTAGGGTTGGCTCCATGGCAAGGCAACTAATTCTCTTGGGTCAGGCCCAAAAATTGTTTCTCTAAATTTGGTAAAATTTTATGAATGTGTAATTAAATACGTTAATTTATTTAATTAGTACATTTACTTCCTATCATTTTTAATTAGTTCTATTATTGACGATTTCACATTTCAAATTCAACATAGTTTTCCTAAACCAATTATTTATTTTTGTCTCATTGAATTGATCAATTGATTTGAAAGTAAGTTATTTTCCTCCTTAATATATGAATTTCATTAAAGAAGTTTAAGTGTTTTCATTAAAGTAATATTTAATTTTGATTTCAATTTGATCGAGCTACAACTTATTAAAACCAATGATAGAATCATGTTAAATTATTCGAAATAGATGAACTCCCTAACAAGTTCCAAAACATAGCAAGGAATTAATAAATGGCCATCATTTTGTATTTCTATAAAATATTGCGAATTTAGTTTAAGAAAATTTGGTTTTACATCTAGGAACTAATGCTTTTCCTTTTTTTTGGGATTCTTTGATGAATGAAAAAAAAATTAAAATATTAAATGGCTGGGTTAAAGTAAGTTCAGGCTAGTCAAAATGATTTGAATATATAAATGAGGGGTTATATGGATGGGTTGAATTAAATTGGACCCCAACCCAATTTCCCAATTTCAACCAAAATTTCTTTTCTTGTTATTTTGTGTAGTTACCAAACGAACTAGTATAATTTTTCTTATTTCCAGGTATATTTAACATCTCAAATATAATTTCTTTTATAAAAATATTTTAACAAGTTCTCTTATGAATCAATTTAACCTACATATTTAGTCTATATCAACCAATTTTTAAATATGCTACCTTGAGTGGGGCCCAATTGATCCCCCAAGAAAATATGCCTAACCAAATTTATCCAAATTTGATCGCAGTGGATAATTTATATCCTCATGGACTCATTTTTTCATCCATATAGAAATTAATCCATATATATTGCATATAAGGAAAAAAAATGAATGTCCCTCAAAATTAGAGAGGGAATTTGAATTTTTAAGCAAAGATGAGGGGAAAAATAATTTTCACACACTAAAAAAAAATAAAAATTAATAGCTTTTAGTCCTTCAACTAATTGAAATGTGCACTTTTAATTCATTTACTTGTGAATAATCATAAATCTATCATAATTATTAATCTCGCCGACACTTAATTACCTTGGTATTATGTTAAGTTTGCAATTTTACTCGATATTTGATAGTAGTATAGTTTAGAAAGTAGTTCATACGACATATATCTTACATAAAAGGACTAGAAACACACATTTTGATGTGATTAGCCAAATATAAACAGGACAAAAATCATAATGTATCTAAATTTTACGAACGAAAAATGATATTATCTCGGGAACTATTAATTTCATTCTCTTTATACAGTTAAATCATAACTATCTTGTTTTATTTGTCTATATATTTATGTAATTAATTTTTGTAATATATATGTATATTTCCTCAGACACAAAATGATATATCAGACAGCACCAGTACTATTCAAAAAGAAAATGAAAGATTCTGTTGTGAGATTATGGCAATGAAAGAGGCAATGAAAAATAATGTGTGCCTAGAACGTGATGGTCCACTCATTGGAGAAGAAGAAAGGGCACGTAATTTAGAAATTTTGAAAATGAAAACTCAAAGGTTGAGAGATGAGGTAAACCTTTTTATTTTTCCTCTTTAATTCTTTAGCTTTTTAATTAATTTATTTTCCTTGAAAATATTTACTTATATATAACCAGAGAGAAAGGCAGATTCATAATTTGAACTTGAAAATCTCCTAGAAAATGTTAAGTATATTTAAAAAGTTGAACATTTTTTTTTAATAAGATTCTCAATTAGGCTAGGTTGTAGTTATCTTGAAAGAGATAAATACAAAAGAAGGACTAGTTCTTACCTCTGTAAAAATATTATGTATTTATATTATAGCGAAACGCGCTGAATAACAAAAAAGAAGTTTCTCTATCAAATCTGATTCTTATTCTTAACAGTTGTCAATTGTCAAAAATTGTCGACTCCCCAGACATGTTAGGGAGGTCTTGATCAGGGGCGGAGCTACCTGGGCCGTTGGAAAATTACATTATATAAATAGGTCAAAATTTGGTTTAATAAATAAATAAATATATATATATATATATATATAAGTGTTGACACTTCTTGATACAAGTTGAAGGTTTAGTGTAGTGGTTAAGGATTTTCATAAATTGTTTGAGGTTGTGTGTTCTATCCCTGATTGCAAGGCTTATACATTTTACTCTATATTTTTACACCCCTTCATAAATATTGTGGCTCCGCCACTGGTCTTGATACTGCAATGTGTGAGAATTTTGCTACCATTTTGAACTCATTTCAGATTATTCATCAACAACATAACTTGATTAGCCTCCCTCAAACAATGCACCACTTCAATAGTGTTGTTTCGAATCCTTGCCTTTATTTATTCAATAAATAGAATTAATTTGACTACCACTAAACACCACTAGGTCATCAATATTTGCCCAATGAGTTATTTGGGGGAATCTAGTCTTCACTAAAAAAATAAGGGATGTAAAAATTTAAGTCTGTCATGAATTAAGTCTTCTAGTTAAATTCTTTGTAATTAACTTGCATGAAGTTTTTAAGATTTATTGGCCTAAGATCCAAGAATGTAGTGGGAGAGTTTGTCTTTGGAATCAATAACTTGCTGGTGTGAATATAGAACTCACTTTGCATCAAATATAAAATTCCCTTGCACAACAAAAAATTAGTACTTTCAAAAATAATATTATCAACAAATATTTGAATAATAAGATTTTCAGTAGGGAACCTTTTGATGAAAAGAATAGAATTAATTTTTTCTCTTGTGAATTCATGATTGATTTTTTTTTTTTTTAAAAAAAACAATTAGATGATCATACCAAGAACAGGGAGTTTGTTTAAGACTGTAAAGATATTTTGATAATTTAAAAACATGATAGGGAAATTTGTGACGTCCAAAACCAAGAGTTTTTTTTTAAAAAAAAAAAATCTTCAAAAAATCACTCAAAAGCAAGTTGATTTGATGTATAATATATTTTCTACATCCATAAGACTTATCATCATTTTTTATTTGATGTATAATATATTTTAGATGAGACTTTTAAAAGCAATGAGATTCCCTTTTACTTCATCATGTGTAAGAGTATTGAGATTCATACTAATTTCTCTTATTTCTTGCACATTTCCCTCCTTTATTTGTTACCTTAGTTTAATTCTGGATTTGTTTATGTCCGATGCTTATGAATTTTGCATGCCCTAGACATGAGAGATCACCTTCATCTCATAGTCAATTAATTGCATAAAAAGAATCTAAGTTATATACATTGATAGCAAATTATTTATTCTATCTTTCAAAATTATGTATATTATAAATAATTACATATTATAGCAAGTAATTTAACTTAATAATTGTTATCAGTTTTTTGTAATTTTGTAGCGTACAAGATTATCAAATATCATCTCATGTTTTGGTGGAAAGTCTTCTGTGAAGGGTTCAAATTTGGCACCACCAAAATCTACTTTTGGATCTGCAACAAATCCACTTGAAAATGGGGAGAACTCGGTTATTTCTGAGATAGTTGTTCCTGCTATGAATGAAATGCTTGGACTTTTGAATGTTGATGATCCAATTTGGGTAAAATCACCAACTGATGAGAGGTGGTTCATTCATCGTGAGAGCTATGATAGAACATTTCCAAAGCCAATTCGACCTTATAAATCATCAGCTGCTCGAATAGAGTCATAAAGTACTGTGGAGTTGTGTCTATGACTGCAATTGAGTTGATCCAAAATTTTCTTGATCCGGTAAGTTTCTTAAATATTTTTATGTTATAATAGTTCAGTTCATAAATGCTATTGTCTTCTTTAAACTTAAGTTGATACAACTTTAGAATGTGTCTGTAGTAAAAGCATGCTCAATTATATATGTTGCTCTCTATCATGTGTTTTGTAGAGTAAAAATTGTGTCGGCTAGCCACTTTTCAAAGACTTTTAAATTTGTTGGCCATTCCTCATTGACTTTGAATTCGTGGCTACTTTGAATAGGTCATTTTATTTTTTGATAATCTCCAATACAATGTTGATTAAGATGATTTTAATGGAGCTTATTATCTAAAGAGTATGCTACATAGGTAAAAGCTTACACGTACGGATGTTTGTCTGATGATGCCTATTTTTCTTAATATGGTATAAGAATCAGACCTATCATTATTCTCGATTTATCCAATTTCAAATTTTCATGTTATGTTGTTCATGCTCCAAATATTCAGTTTTAAACATGTGTTGGGGGCTGTTTAAAGTGTCCCTATTATTTTTTTAGAAAATGATCATTTTGTCTTCATCTATAACCTTTTAAAATCCCGCCAACAACCTTATAAGTTATATTTTTGAATTGCATCGATTCAATAACCAACTTTTAAATATATTATATCAAAGTCGTTAGACGTATCACTATTCTTACTTTAACAATGTTAAACAATTACCCATATTATGTTGTTCATGCCCCCAATTATTCAAATACAAACAAGAGAGAATGAATAGTTGTTTGCATATATGTTCTTATATAATCTTTACCTTATAACATCCATTATTAGAAAAACAAAATTTTCAACATACATGCCTATCAAAAGCATTTTCAATGATCAAACTAATATATTTTTTCTTTCTTAATTAATTTTTCTCTTGTAGGTTACGTGGATTGAACATGTTCAAGTAGATGAAAAATATCAAGTTGATCATATCTTTAGAGACTTGTTGTTAGATTGTCAAATATATAGAGCTAAAAGATGGATTGTTACACTTCAAAGGATGTCTGAGAGATATAATTATGCAATGGGTGCAACATGTCCAACTAGACATGATCTCAAAGGAGGTTTGACTTTATATCCCCTTGTTTATATACTTATTGCATTTTAAATTTTAATTTTTAAGATATGATAAGGATCTATGTCAAACTTTCTGTTTTTTAAAAAAAAAATCTTGATGGGGCTCAAATTCATCCATTTTTTCTTAGTTTATTTGAAACGTGACCTTCTTTTTAAAAGTGTGTTTGGCGCGAAAATTTTGTTTCCTAAAAACATAAGATTTTTTTTTATGTTTGACTAGAGAAATATTTTCTGTCTAAAGGGGCTGAAACATGATCACCTCTTTTATTTGGGTGAAAGTCATTTTTCTTTTTAATTATTTCAAATAATTTGAACTACAAACATGTCCTTAAAGTTCTATAGGGATGTGTTTTGTATATTGATTTTTCTTTTAAAAAATTAATCATTTTCTAGAGAAAATATTTTCCAACCAAAGGAGAAGAATAAATAATTACTTTTCACTTCTTTTTTGTGGGAAAAGTCATTTTCATTCACAATTATTTTAACTTTTAATATTATATGAATACTTTAACAACATTAGGACATTACTATCATCTTTAACACTCGAATATCTCATCAAACACTATCTAATTTGCTATATTATTATTATTATCATGAATCAATCTTCATAAAAAAAATTAAAATGTTTTTCCAAAAACAAATTGTTCTGTAAAAATTGGCATCCATTACACCAGACACAGCTTAATTTAATAAGTCAATGTTGTATTTTTTTTTTTTGTTAATTTTCAGTGATTAATGATATGTCAGAAGAGATGAAAACTGCGTGGCAATTATCTCAAAGGATGGTGAAGAGTTTTTGTCAAGTCCTAAGAATGACAAATAAATTAAATTTTACAGCTTTATCACAGTTGAATAGTGGAGATAGAGTTTCTATAAGACGAAATGAGGAAATTACTCAACCAAACAGCTTCATTGTCACTGTTGCTACTTCCCAATGGCTTCCTCTTCCATTTGAAACTGTTTTTGATTTCCTCGAAGATGACGAGACAAGATGTCAGGTATGTAGCTAACCACTTTTAGTGACGTCGTTTGCTAAGATATTATTTTAGTTGTGAAATAGAAATGTTGTTATAGGGAACATATTAATATAACTTGATATTGATTCCAAAGAAAGTTAGATATTATAGTGAAATATTGTTGTTATATAGAGGTCTGACGATATGTATCTTTGCACTGTCTATTCAATTCTAATGTAATGAATCAGACATTTGATAAAAAATAGTTTTTGCATTATCAATCTATGTATAACTTTATTTTTAACCAAACGACCCCTAAAATTACCCTTGTAGATTAACTTTTATAAATTTTCTGATTTTCATGTGAAATTCATAATAATTTCAATAAATATGAGAATGAACTCATAAAATCAAAAGTAGAATGAGTTCAATGTTAAGGATCTTCAAAACCATTACGATAAAATCAATTGATTTGCTAATATTGGGCCCTCATATGATGTTATCTATATGTTCAGCTCTTGGCACTAATTGTGCATAATTTCTTTTATGGATACATTGCCCTTCTAACTTTGTTTCTAGATTTTATTTTGTCACCTCAACTCAATTTTGCTTCATTTTAAATCTCAACTCCATTTTTTGTGTACCATTTAAACAAAAAATATTGACTAGACAGATAACTCATCTTTTATAACGGGAGGGGGGGTGGATCATTTTTAACACTAATATTTAACATTTTTATTGTTAAAAATATTTTCCCCTATTTATTTCTTTTATATACTTGAAAATAATATTTTTTATTTAAATGGTACATTAAACATGAAGTTGGAGGAATAAAATGAAACAAGGTTGAGTTGAAGTGCCAAAATCAAATTTAGAAGCAAGTCAAAGGGGTTGTTTATGTGTTTGATCTTCTTTTATTTTTATTTCTATCATATGGTCTTATTAATCGTAATACTTATCTCATGAACTAATTTTTAATTTGACTATCATATTATAAGTTAATTTATTGTTCGATTTCTTTTATTTAGTGGGATGTTTTGACCAGTGGAAATATAATGACTGAGAGAGATCGGCTACTAACAGGAATTTTTCCAAAAAATAGTATTACAATCATTGAGGTATTTTTCATATTTATTTATTTATAGTTTACTTTTTTTTTTCTTAATTTTATCAAGTAATGGTATTTCATTATTTCTCAAGAATCAAATAAAATTACTTATGATTATGATTCATCTTGTTTTCACATGTAGAAATACCAAAATTTTCTAATTTGTATCTTTTTTGCCTTTATTTTGTAATATTTGATTATCAAATCAAAATATATTTTTTATTGTCTAATTTCACTTTTGACTAGTAGTAAATTCAACACACAAAAAAAGGGACTAGCTTTTGCCGTGTTTAATTTATATTACTCACAATTTGAAAATCTTCTTCAATTATCATAACATAGCCTATTATAGCAAGCAAGTTGTCATTTATTTTTTTCTGAATTAATAATTTCACTTTTTCATTCTTTCTTTCTTTTACGTGAAATAGCTATATATATATAATTAGTTAGTTAGTTAGGTATGTAACTCATTGTTTATCGGTTGCTAAATAAGCTATAGCTAACAAGATTATTTGTTAGATGAGATCAAAGACAAAAATTTTGTTCTTTAGCGATAGAAATTGGCCGTCACAAATTCTTATTCTTCATAATACTAATATTAATTATTGTAATGTATATGCAGCCTCATATGCAAACTGAGAACAACATGTTAGTTTTTCAAGAGTCAAGCATAGATGAAATGGGAGCTTTTTTAATCTATGCACCCATAGATTTGCCAACAATCAATTCAATTGTCAATGGACGTGATGCAAAAAAAGTTTTCATTTTGCCCTCAGGTATCATTATAAGTCCTGACGGTCACCTCATCTCAGACAAGGACAATAATGAAAATGCAAAAAATGGTTCAATTTTGACACTAACTTTTCAAAAGTTGATTTATGTCAATAATAATTCAATCTCCCAGCAACAACATATGGAGGGGGTGACTCATGTTCATAACCTTTTGAGCTCTACGATTTTAAAGATCAAAGAAGCATTGGGTTGCTCTAGTTAAAATTATGATTCCTTAGTCTATGTGTTTTTATTTTTGGAGATTTTAAAACTTAGACAAATCAATACGTTTGAAAGATGATGTGTTCCCTTTGTGTGACTTTTGAGAATCTCAAGACCGTGAGATATGTAATTGATATTATCTTTTATATTGATAGACTAAATTTTGAGACATGTCATTAGTTTGGATATTTAATTTTTGGTCTGTTTGGTCAAATTATCAAAATATGCTTACTCAAACATGTATGGTTTGAAAAATATTTTCAAAAAGCAGCAGTTTGTATTTGACTAATGAATTTGAAAAAACACTTTCTTGATAATTATGTTTGTCTTTTGTTATGTAACAGTTACATGCCCTTCTGATTTTTTAAGTCAAATCTAGTATATATATATATAGTATCCATGAATGGCTGGAATTATGGGTATGAATATAATAATGTGTCCAAGTTTCCATTGTGTTTTTAATTGTATATATTTAGTTTTATTTCAAAATATTTAATTTGTATCATGCTTTCAACTCTCATCCCCTTCTCTTTTGCCAACTCATTTGGTCTCTGACTTGTAGGTTGTGGTTCTTTTTCCATGTTTGGTTATAATAGGCATACTAGCATTTTTTGAGGCACATTAGTATCTATGTGTGTCCTTAGAATTAATAGTAACAATAAATATTCTTTTATTCAAGTATCTTAACAATGTCAAAGTGGTGTTATATTAGCAAAAAGGGATATAATACAACACAACTTTGCAACTACTTGGTGATATGATGCCACCCAAATTATACCCTCAAATAAGAAAAAAACGATCGTTGTCAAAATATAGTAACCCAACTAGGTCGTGATCGAATCCTGATAACACTCAACCTATCCTCAAAAACAAGTAACAGACTAAGTGATCGTTGTCAATAAAAATACCTAACTAAGAGTCCGGTCGAATCCCACAAAAAATGGTATATCGATAAGAATTCAATTTAGAAAAATAAAAATGCGAACCTATTCATTGTAGCTCGTTAGTCAAATGGGTGGATGATTCCACCAAATTTACTAAAAGAGTTTATAGTATCAAATGACAAAATTCAACTAAAATTAAGAAATTTAAACAATTAACAAGTAATCTAGGAGTGTGGGGATTGGAATCGATGTCACATATGGGTAATTGTGCTAAACAGTCATGGATAGACTGGGTCATCTTCAATAACACTAATCTTCTTTTGATCTCATAGTACCAATTCATACAATCTTGTTTTGGTCTCAAATATGTTCATAATAAATCAACTCATTATCTTATAGAATCTCTCTTTCGAGCAGATTTGGGTAAATAGATCTGAACCATAATCTCTCTTTCAAGCAAACCATAGAAATCAAACCTAAATTTCTTGCATTAAACTAATTACCCACTCCAATCGATCTCTTTCAAGCATCAATTGGAGATCAAAAATAGGATTAAGTTTTCAACCTTAGCCCATGAATTAACCCCATGCTAATTAGCCTAAATCCATGAATGAACGACAATAAAATAGAGCAAAATACGATACTAACTATATTAAATCAACACTCGACCCCGTAATTGCACCCCTAGACTTGGGGTTTTAGCCACCCATCACAAAAGGTAAAGAAATTATACTTATCAAGATAGTAGTCGTAGACAGAGGCCAACCCAGGATTTTTGCTTAGGGGGTTCAAAGTATAAAGAAGAAGTCCAGGTGGTAATGCAAGTGTGCGGTGGGCTTAGTAGCCCCTCGGCATGCTTTTTGTACAAGAACCAGAGATAATTCATTGGTTCATAAAAGTAAAGACTAAACTAATCAAAGATATCGAGGACAAAGGTACATTCATAAGAATTTTAGTGGATCGACTGTATTGCATATTAACTGGAGGAAAAACTCATTGTATCTTATTAATGCAATCAATGATATGGAGTTCCTGGCCTCAATATTGGGAGGAGAAGTAGGGTCCTTGCCGTCTGTGTATCTTGGTATGCCTTTAGGGTCTAATTCAAAGTCCACGAAAATTTGGAATGGTGTCATTGAAAAGTGTGAGAAAAAACTTTCCAGATGGAGGTCTCAATACTTGTCACTAGGTGGAACAGTCATACTTATCAACTCTGTGTTAGATGCCCTCCCTTCGTACATGATATCCTTATTTCCAATCCTAGCAAGTGTTATTAAAATACTTGACAACATTAGAAAATCCTTCATGTGGCGAGGAAATAAGGAGAAGAAAGGTTTTTACTTGGTGAAACGGAAGGCTTTAACAATGAGTAAGAAAAAAGGGGGACTGGGACTCAAGGATCTGAAGTTTCAGAATAAATCTTTAAAAATAAAATGTCTTTGGAGATACAGACAAGAAGACCAAATGTTATGGGTAAGGGCTATCAAGGCAATGTTTGAGGGAGAGGACAAATGGGTAACAAAGGAGATCAACACTTCTTATGTGATTAGTTAATGGAGATTTATCAGGGTTTATGGCCTTTGTTGAAAAATAGAAGCACCATTATAGTTGCAAATGGTAGTAAAACTGTTTTCTGGAAGGATGTATGGCTAGGAACTGAGAGTTTACAAGAGAAATTCCCTGACATCTACAATTGTGTACTTCATCAACATAATAAAGTGGCAGAACAGTGGTCAAACCAAGGTTGAGATATTACCTTTAGAAGAATGCCTAATGATTGGGAGGTGAGTAGGGTGATTGCTTTCTACAATATGCTGGAAACTTTTGGAGGTTTAGAAGAAGGGGTTGAGAGATTATGGTGGAATAGACACAATAGTGGTGCTTACAAAGTGAATGCAGCTTATAAACATATGAACCAAACTAATCATCAAATGGAAGAATGGCTTTGGAAGCACATTTGGAAGGCTAAGATACCATATAAGGTTTCATGTTTTGTCTGGATTTTGACAAGAGAAGCAATTCCTAATCAAGATAACATGATGAAAAGAGGGATTATTATTTGTCCCAGATGCTGCCTATGTGGGGAAACTACAAAAACAGTTAATCTTTTCCTCCACTGCAAAATAATTTGTCAGGTATGGAGGATGTTCCTGGCACTCAAAAGTATCACATGGATAATGCCTGGAAAGATTTCCAAAACTCTAGCATGGTGGTAAGAAGCAGGTTCGGAGGTCAGAGATAGAGGAAGATGGAGAATGGTTCCAGCCTGTATATGGTGGACAATATGAAAAGAGAGGAATTCTAGATGTTTTGAAAATAGGAGTAACTTTATCCAATAGACGAAGATAAATTGTATTTTGCTCTTTAGTTTTTGTATAGACTGTCTCACTCGGTAGAAAATTTGGAAATTCTAGATGTATTATGCTCCCTATAGAAGACTAGAATAGCTTCAATTTCTTAAGAGTCTTTTGATTTTAATATGGTACAGGTACAACCAATGTACTGAATGATCTTATTCATTGATAGAAATACACAAAGTTACCGATTTAAAAAAAAATCTGAAAACAATCTAATCCAATCAAATTAAAGGGTGTTCCACTTACCATGATGAATCACTTTCATCTAAGTACAAAACATCAAGTCCATTTTGATGATGTGAAAATATATCTATTTTCATTTTAAAGAAAATACTAACTTGCTATATAGGCATTTGCAATGTACTTTTATTTTTTATCGAAGAAAATAAATATACATCTCAAACAAGAGAGCCCCTTTAAGAAAATATCTTGGTTCTGTGACCTTGTCTATCTAGAATTGTTTTTGGAAACTCATATATTACATAATTTAATTGTTAACTAGAACTGATAATGTCATGCCCCGAGCTTGTACTCTGGACGTGGCCAGCACTAAGAACCATTTCTAGTCTCAAGCGAACCTTGGCCTGACTCACTACTAAACTGTAGACTGAATAAATATGTGTAAGTTGTTTAAATGAGCACATGCAACTGTTATAGAAACTAACTTTAATCACTTATAAGTAATAAATATTAAATAAGATATTCATAAAACAACTGATAATAAAACTCAACTAACTTGTCTATAAAGCCTCTAACATACAGAAGATAGGTTATCAGGACAAGACCCCAGACTATCTGAATATTATACTAACAACATCTAATAACTATTTATACTCGGTATAAACTAGAGCCCTCCAAAAGCTAGAAGGTCTCACGAAAGCTAGCTGAAAGTAATTTTATTGATACTGTTGTTGTTGATCCTGAATACCTAAATTTACACATTGAAAGATGTAGTGTTGAATGATATCAATATATGAAATGTACGGTATGTAAAATAGCTGAAAGAAATAACTGACTAAAGCTGAATATACTGTCACGCCCCGAGCCTACACCCTGGGCGGGACTGGCACTCGAGAACCATTACTGGCCCCAAGTGAACCCTTGGCCTGACTTACTTACTCAGTGGAAGACTTTAAGCATTAAGAAAAGAGCTCAAATGCAAGATAACTCAATTCTATCAAAATTAACTCATAATGTTTTAGAAATAAACATTTCACTTAGCCAAAGTGGCAACTCAAATCTGAACATAAGCCAATAACAAAGTAAAGACAAATGAACTAACTGACTGTCTATCTATGAAGCCTCTAAACAACTTAGATGAATGCCGGGACAAGACCCACGATATCCTAATGAACTAAAATGATAAAGTAATGAAAAGGGGGATTCTCCGGAAGCAAGGAGGCTCACTAACAACTCTGGAGCTCAACTAGAATCAATGATGTGCTGGATGCTGATCCTGGTTACCTGTGTCTCCATGATAATAAGATGCAGGCCAAATGGAATTAGTACATTGAATGTACGAGTATGCGAGGGGAATTCTAAAACAAGACATAAGCTTGAAAGGAACTGAAGAACTTACCTGGCTCAACTCAACTCAACATAACTGAACTCATTTCAATATAAACTAGTTTAAAACAAGTGCAATATAAAGAAAAGCTTTAAAACATGGATTTCAACTCTGTGTATTTAGAAATACAATAATAACTATGTATGTATGCAAAGATACAATATGAACTCTATTTGTATATGAAAATACAAATATTTCTGATGTATATAAAACTACAAAATACTGTTGTGGGAGTTTCTCTAATCGACAACAATCACATAAGAGAATTTGTGATGATACAGTGTTTTGCCTCACGCTGCAAGGGTCGTCCTATACCTTGCCATGAGTATAGAACCTGAACTACTAAGTGGATCCACTAGTCTATGCTAATAAGCACTAAGGAATCATCTAAAAAGTATGACCCTTTTCTACCCATGGTGGCTACATGGTTTATGGGGGCTGTGGTTTGTTTGAACTCTCTCCCATATCGGTGCTCAATACTACTACCAAAATATGATATTAGCTCTTATGTTTAAAAAACCATACTCCCTTCTGTGATTTGAGATAATTGCTCAAAAACTTAGCTCAAAGGCTATCTTGGAAATCAAAGTTTCCTCTCTTGCTTAATTGTGAAAGCATTTACTCTTTAACTAAAAACTAGCCCAAAGGCTCTGTACTGAAAAACTAGCTCAAAGGCTCTTTTGGAAATCAAAGTTTCCTTTCTTGTTTAAATGTGAAAACATTTACTCTTTGACTGAAAACTAGCTCAAAGGCTCTTTTGGAATTCAAGGTTTCCTTTCTTCTTTAAATGTGAAAACATTTTACTCTTTGGGAATACATAGTCCCGATATACTCTTTTGAGAAATGAACTTCAAACTTTACTCTTTACTCAATTCAAAACTCAAGTCTTGAAACAAAGTTAAAACTTTTGTAAAAGGCTCTTGGAAGACTGTATGAACTTCTCTTGACTTGACTCTTAACTTCTCTTAACTTGACTCTTAACTTGACTCTTAACTTTCCTTGAATTGAATTATGGATTCAAGGATTGTGATTTGTGATAGGAAAGATCTCATGATGTTTAGGAGTGTTTTTAGATGGCTAAACGTGAGAAAAGATCAAGAAATCACTGTCTGGAAGCAGGTCCGTGACGCGGAGATGCATTTAAATATCTGGTCGCGAAATAAATTGTAAGGTAGAACAGTTTGTGACCGCTCCACGATGCGAAGACAACTTTTTCAATCCTGAGGAAAAGTCTGCGACGCGGACCAAGTACCTAGATTCTGCTGACTTGTTCCTTTTTCGTTTTCTAACCCCAATTCACCTAAATTTGATTTTTTTTTCTCAAATACTCTTTAGATTCAGATACCCAACAAATGTACCCAAGAACCTAACTCAAAACAACTCTAAAGTCGACCTTAAAATTCCCAAGAACACCTCAATATCATCCTGAATTCAAGAACGAAAGTAAATTCAAGAACACACATCAAGAACATTCAAACTTTCAATTTTTAGGACGAATTCACGCTGAATTAAACATGTTTGGCGCATGGGTGAACAAACCCAACACTGTGTGAACTCACATACCTCTTTAGGGATCAACCCTTGAAGAAATCCACAAGCTAAACCTTCAAGAATGACGAACTTTGCTCTTTCTCCTCTTTTCTCCTCTTGCGTTCTTTCTCCAAAAACCCTACCGTAAATTTGCAATTGTCTAAATAGAACCAATTCAGTTTAGACTCCAATTTAATTTCTAAAAACGAATTAACTTAATTGGGTGGTGAAAAGACCATAATACCCTCCTACAATCCGGTTTTGTCTTTCCTTAACTAGAACGCCCAACTTTGACTGGCCATATCTCCCTCATACAAACTCAGAATCGCGCAAACTCAGCGGCGTTGGAAAGATTATTCCAAGATATTTCCTTCGATAACTGGAAGAACACCTAAATCATACTGAGCTAGGATTTATGGTCGTTTGAAGTTGACCAAAAACTCAACTTGACATACTTAACAAATTTTCCAAATTTTTATTCTTTCCAAAAAAAAAGACTATTTCCAGTTTTTAACTTCTTTCGAGTAGCGAGATGTTACAATCTCTCCCCCTTGGGAACATTCGTCCTCGAATGAGATTACTCTTACTAGGCTAATGGTGTAACATCTAACATTCAGCTCAAACACCAAACAAGCAATGCAATTACAACATGCCAACTTATAAATTAACAAGTACTAAGAAGAGAATTAGTACCTTGATCTGGAATTTCTCCGGTTTGAAAGAGATGTGGATATCTCTTCTTCATATCCTCTTTAGCTTTCCAAGTAGCTTCCTCTACAAACTGATTTCTCCACATAACTTTGATTGATGCTACCTCCTTTGTTCTCAACTTGCGAACTTGGCGATCTAGAATCTGGACAAGAATCTCTTCATAAGATAAGCTATCTTTGATCCCAATACTTTCAGTTGATATGATCAATGAAGGATCGCCCATGCACTTCATCAACATGGAGACATGAAAAACCGGATGAACCACTGCTAACTCTTGTGGTAGTTCCAACTCATAAGCTACATTACCTACCCTTTTCGATATTCTGTAAGGGCCAATATACCAGGGACTAAGTTTCCCCTTCTTACAAAATCTCATAACACCCTTCATGGGTGACACTTTTAAATATACCCAATCATCTACTTCAAACTCTAACTTCTTTCTCCTAACATTAGTGTAGGATTTCTGATGACTCTACACTGTTTTCAACCTCTCTTGAATCACTTTCACCTTCTCCATAGCTTGATGAACTAAATTTGGTCCTATCAACCCAGCTTCACCAACTTCAAACCATCCAATAGGAGATCTGTATCTTCTCCCATAAAGAGCTCCATAAGGAGCCATTTGGATGCTAGAGTGGTAACTATTGTTGTAGGCAAACTCAATAAGAGATAGGTGATCATCCCAATTATCCTTGGAATCAATAACACAATCCACATTGATACCTCAAAACACCATCTCCCCCTTGTTCAAAAGCCGTCACTTTTTGCTTATAAACATTTGCCTTTAATTCAAGCAATATCGGATCTTGGTTTGCTTCTCTTTTACTTCTAAGACTAATGATGATTCAGTCCTATTCATCACAACTACTCCTCTTTCTGTGGACTCCATTAATCGGACTCCTAAGCGTGAAAGTCTATGCATATCTCTTGCTAGCTCTTTCTTATCTTCCTCAAAATGGGCGGTACTACCCATAGACAATCTACATCAAGGCATCAACAACAACATTAGCTTACCTGGGTGATAAAGAATACTCATGTCATAATCCTTGAGTAACTCTAACCACCTTCGTTGTTTGAGATTAAGCTCTTTCTGATTAAACACATACTGAAGACTCTTGTGATAAGTGAATACATCAACATGAACACCATAGAAATAATGATGCCATATCTTCAAAGCAAATGCTACGAAAGCCAACTCTAAATAATGGGTTGGGTAATTCTTCTGATGAACTTTCAACTGTCTGGAGGCATAAGCTATAACCTTGCCATTCTACATCAATACGCAACCCAACCCAAACCAACTCTAGATGCATCACAATACACCACAAAACCTTGAGTACCTTCTCATAAGGTCAAAACTGGGACAATAGTCAACCTCTTTTTTCAATTCCTGAAACCTTTTCTCACAAGCTTCAGACAATTTAAACTTCACTATTTTCTGAGATAACTTGGTCAAAGGGGATGAAATAGATGAGAAGTTCTCTACGAACCTTCTATAATAGTCGGCCAGACCCAAGGAACTCCTAATATCAGTTGGAGATGTGGGTCTAGGCCAATTCTGCACTGCCTCAATTTTCTGAGTATCAACTTTAATTCCCTCTCCATACACAATGTGGCCTAAAAATGCCACAGACTCAAGCCAAAACTCACACTTAGAGAACTTAGCATACAACTCTCTATCTTTTAGAGTCTGAAGAACTATTCTGAGATGACTACCATGATCTTATTCATTCCTTGAATAGATTAGTATGTCATCAATAAAGACGCTAACAAACATATCTAAATAAGGTTTGAATACTCTATTCATAAGGTCCATGAATGTCGCATTGCATTGGTCAAACCAAAGGATATGACCAAAAACTCATAATGACCATAACAGGTTCTAAAAGTTATCTTTGGAATATCACATTCCCTTACTCTTAACTTATGGTAGCCAGATCTGAGATCTATCTTAGAGAAACAGGTGGCACCCTGAAGTTGATCGAAAAGATCATCATCCTTAGGAGAGGATACTTTTTCTTGATGGTAACCTTGTTCAATTGACGGTAATCTATACACATTTGAAGGGAACCATCTTTCTTTCTCACAAATTAAACTGGAGCGCCCCACGGTGAGACACTTGGTCGAATAAAACCTTTCTCTAAAAGATTTTTCAACTGCTTTTTCAACTCTTTTAACTTTGCTGGAGCCATTCTATATGGCGGAATAGATATAGGACGAGTATCTGGAAGACGGTCTATACCGAAGTCTATCTCTCTCTCATGAGGGACTCCGGGAAGATCATCTGGAAAACTTTTGGAAACTCTTTTACTACTGGAACTGACTGAATAGGAGGTATCTCAACACTAGAGTCATTAACTCGGACTAAGTGATAGACACACCCCTTAGAAATTAACTTTCTTGCCTTAAGGTACAAAATGAAACGACCTTAGGCACTGCTGAACTACTTTTCCACTCTAAGACTAGCTAATTTGGAAACTAAAACTTGACAACTCGAGTTCTACAATAAACTGAGGCATAACAGGCATGAAGCCAGTCCATACCAAGACTGACATCAAAATCTACCATGTCTAACTCAATTAAATCAGCCATGGTACTTCTGTGATTGACGAAAATGGGACAATCACGATAGACTCTCTCTGCTAGAATGGACTCACCAACAGGTGTAGAAACACTGAATAGTTCACTAAGTTGCTCAGGAATAACATCAAACTTATTTGCAACATAAGGAGTCACAAAAGATAATCTTGCTCTGGTCTAGCAAAGCATAAACTTTAAAGTTAAAGACTTGGATCCTACCAGTGACAACATCTGGAGAATCATCTTGCTCTAGGTGACTAGTGATCGCATAAAGACGGTTTCCACCTCTGCATGCCCTTGAAGTAGCTCATCTAGATGCATCTCTGTCTGGCAGAGTAACTGAAGAAAATTGGGCTCTATTGCCCTAATTTCCACTACCTTGCCAGTTCTTAGGGCACTCTTTCATGAAGTGACCCTCTTGTCCACACTTGAAACAACTAGTGGAGTCATCACTACACACCCTTGAGTGGATCCTACCACACTTAGCACATGCAAGAGTCTCATTACCTCCTTGTGCAACACTGCCTTGAGAATGTGCAGGTCTAGCTCTGAAATTCTGGGAATTCTGACTATTGTACTCACCTTTGTTCCCTTGTGTAGGTGCACTAGCAATTAATGATAGAGCAGGTCCTTTCTGCTTATGTTGGAAATAAGACCGGTGCACATTACTCTTTTGCTTCCCGAATTTATTCCCTTATGTCTTAGCCCTCTTATTCTTAAACTCTTTTTTATCTCTCAGCTTGTCCTCCTCAACTTGTTGCACATGGATCATTAGCCTTCTCCTTTAAACATCACTTCACTACCAAAAGACTTCTGAAAAGCTATCTCCCATACTTTTTGGGACTTATTACTATCTTATTCTCAAACACTTGACTTGATTTCTCATCTCGTCATCTCCCTCTCAGGTCTAAAGTTGACACTTGAACCTATGAAGCTTGGAGGATTATCTTTAAGAACTCATGAACTCTAGAAGTATCAGTCACTTCCTGATGGTTCTCTCTTTGTTGCCCAGCTTAGTTAGTCACAACTTGGCTCAACATCGAATGGCCGACGGAACTCAACATTGGTGACCTCTTCTTGGGGTTGCACTTCTTGAGCAATTAGGTTCCCCTTATTTCTTTGGTTCAACCTTCCTTCTAGCCGGACGACCTCTGACAGCTCTTCGTGGAGGCATGATCTAAAAGACACGCGCAAGCACGAATTGGAAGAAACTTTATAGAGATTAACTGTATCGCACGAAATGAATGTGAAAGAAGTGAGATAATTCCTAAATGTTGCAACCTCCTAATTATAGATGTGGCACGCTTCACACCGATAACTAAAACTCTATAGACACGGCTTCAAAGACTCCCTAGGACTCTTGAACTCTATGCTCTGATAACAAGTTTGTCACACCCCCGAGCCTAGAAGCTGGGCAGGACTGGCACTAGAGAACCATCGTTGATCCCAAGCGAACCCTTGGCCTGACTTACTTACTCACTGGAAGACTTTAATCATTAAGAAAAGAACTCAAATGCAACATAACTCAATTGTCTCAAACTTAACTCATAATGTGTTAGAAATAAACATTTCACTTAGCCAAAGTGGCAACTCAAATATGAACATAAGCCAATAACAAAGTAAAGACAAATGAACTAACTGACTGTCTATCTATGAAGCCTCTAAACAACTGAGATGGATGCCGGGACAAGACTCACGACATCCTAATGAACTAAAATGATAAAGTAATGAAAAGGGGGATCCTACAGAAGCAAGGAGGCTCACCAACAACTGTGGAGCTCAAATAGAATCAATGATGTGTTGGATGCTGATCCTGGTTACCTGTGTCTGCATCATAATAAAATGCAGGCAAATGACATCAGTACATTGAATGTACGAGTATGCAAGGGGAATTCTAAAACAAGACATAAGCTTGAAAGGAACTGAAGAACTTACCTGGCTCAACTCAATTCAACATAACTGAACTCATTTCAATATAAAGTAGTTTAAAACAAGTGCAAAATAAAGAAAAGCTTTAAAACATGGTTTTCAACTCTGTGTATTTAGAAATACAACAATAACTCTGTATGTATGCAAGGATACAATATGAACTCTATTTTTATATGAAAATACAAAATATATCTAATGTATATAAAAATACAAAATACTACTGTGGAAGTTTCTCTAACCGACAACCATCACTTAAGAGCTATCGTGATGATACAACGTTTTGACTCACACTGCCAGGGCCGTCCTATACCTTGCCATGAGTATAGAACCTGAACTACTAAGTGGATTCACTAGTCTATGCTAAAAAGCACTAAGGAATCATCTAAAAAGTATGACTATTTTCTACCCATGGTGGCTACATGGTTTATGGAGGCTGTGAGTTGTCTGAACTCTCCCTCATATAGGTACTCAATACTACTCCCAAAATATGATACTAGCTCCTATGTTTAAAAAAACATACTTCCTTCTGTGATTTGAGATAATTGCTCAAAAACTTAGCTCAAAGGCTATCTTGGAAATCAAAGTTTCCTCTCTTGCTTAATTGTGAAAGCATTTTCTCTTTAACTAAAAACTAGCCCAAAGGCTCTTTACTGAAAAACTAGCTAAAAGGCTTTTTACTGAAAAAAGATCAAAGGCGCTTTCGAAATCAAAGTTTCCTTTCTTGCTTAAATGTGAAAACATTTACTCTTTGATTGAAAACTAGCTCAAAGGCTCTTTTGGAAATCAAGGTTTCCTTTCTTCTTTAAATGTGAAAACATTTTACTCTTTGGGAATACATAGTCCCAATATACTCTTTTGAAGAAATGAACTTCAAACTTTACTCTTTACTCAACTCAAAACTCAAGTCTTAAAACAAAGTTAAAACATTTGTAAAAGACTCTTGGAAGACACTATGAACTTCTCTTAACTTGACTCTTAACTTCTGTTGACTTGACTCTTAACTTTCCTTGAACTGAATTATAGATTCAAGGATTGTGATTTGTGATAGGAAAGATCGAAAATTTTTATTATGGTAGAGGCCCAACCAACCAAAGTTGTGTGAGGCTCCACCCATTTTTTGACATGTGGATCGTGGGGCCCAGCTATCAGTTAAGGCTGAAAAATGAAACCAAAAGGAGAGAGAATGTAAAGTTTGAGTGGGAATTGCAGACAGTTGTATGGTCCACGTCAACTTCAATTAAATTAAATTAAATATTTTATTGGAAATGGAAAAGTGCACAGTAAAAAAGGTAAGGAAGGGAATAAAAAATCATATTATTAGTTGATCAATATTTTTATTTTCTATTTTATATCCACATTTATTTAATGTGTTGAATTGAATATCTATTAAAAAATATTATTCTTATAATGAACTTTGTTTACACTCTATTTTCTTTAAACTCGTGTTACTTTTAAAAATAGATAAGATAAAAATTGTGTATATTAACGTTAAATACCAGACTGTCTAGAAGCTTCTAGGCTGTTAATCCCTTTTGCTCTTCCCTCTCTTTCTTTTTGGTACATTTTTCCTTCCAAAGCAAACTCATAAATGTATTTTTTATTTAGAATATATCAAAAATTGCCAAAATGAATTTAAAATTTGTACTTTTTCAGAATGATCATTAACTTATTCAAGTTATATTTATTCTGATTTCTATCTTGTTTTGGAATTATAGATATTATTTTGTCATAATAATTATATTTTAAAATAGAAATGAAATCGGGGCAGGACAGTTAGGATGCGACATAATTTATTAGGTATTTAAAAAAATTATAACTAAAAATTTAATTTATTTTTGATAATCTCTGTTTAAAAATAACTTTATATACATGAACTAAAAATGATAGTACTCAAA
>JAJOOR010007762.1:0-51203 GCA_036250505.1 Solanum acaule | reverse complement strand
ATATGTTTCTACCCTTATACTTATTACTTGTTGTTCTGCATTACAAATTGGCTTACTTACTACTAGGTAAGAGTAGGTTCCATCATGACTCGAGAGATCAGATCGTGACACCTTATCTACATAAATTCCCAAAATTTAAGAATTGCATCTCCGTACTAGTCTTTGTGAATTTCCATTTTATAAAATTGACTTAGAAAGTTTAAGAATCTCAATTCCACTCTTAGTCAGGCAGTCCATAGTAGAAGTTGTGGATCAATTATTAAGTCCACATATATTCGAATTTATTCATGATAATTTGATGATATATGTAAATAAATGTAGATACCGGATATATGTCATTATTTTGTGATATATATAAAGAAACACAAAAGGATAATGTGATAAAGATTTAAGGAAACAAAATATGAAATGGAGAATAAGAAAATAAATAAGTTCTCAACATTATATGAATAGATAATCTAAATAACTATGTACTATTTAATATGTTGTTTTACGTGAAAGTTTCCCATCTTGTGAAAGTAGTGAATATTATCGTCAAACTCTTTAGTTGTGTATAGTTTGTCGTGCTAGTGGTTTTTCTCTTGACCACTACTTCTGTAGTTGTGAATAAACTAACGAGAATCTTGATGCTTTTGTTATTTGCGTATAAGAAACTTATCTCAATTTGATCACCTATCAATGACTCGACACCCAAAAAAATTTCCTCAAAAATAGAGGGGCCATGATGGAGAAATGTGGTCCATGTGATGTAGACTTTAAAATCTTCTCTGATCATATCAAATTTATTGATATTGGTTGCATATTAATAGGATAGATTTGTGGTTTAGTTCACAGCGAAGTGTTGGGTTTGATAGGGGTACGTTGCTTGATAGGGGGAAGTGTTGTGGTTGATAAGGGGAAGTTGCTTGATAGGGGGAAGTGTCGATTGTTGGTTGCATGTTTGTCATCATCAAAAGGGGGACAATGTTATTTTTAGTTTTAATGATTTCACAAACAACAGTAACTAATAAGGTCACCTGATCCCATAAAGGAATGATGTTCCTATGCGAGAAAGGTACACCTGGAAAAAGTACACTGCAACCTCTGTCACTGCAGGTCTGCAGGAAAAGATGCACATCTCTTATACATCATGGCAGGGCCGTTGGCCAACAACGTGGCTTCTAAGGTTGTGTCTATCATATATAAGGTTATTCTCAATAGACACAACCTTAGTTTTTGCATTCCTGAAAAAGTTCAAGAACACAGCAAAAACCATCTTTTCCAGAAGTATTTTCCTCAAGAACAATAGGACCTGATAAAGTTGGTAGCATCTTTAGTTGTCTTAGGGTTTATACTTCAGTGCTTATCTTTGTAGATCTATTCCTAAGCTATAAAGGAATTAGATCAGTGTTTCATTTTAGTGTTAATCTATTGCTAAAGTTAGCTATGGCTAGTGGATGAAGTCTAAGTCAACTAGAGTTAGTTGGGTTAGTGGGCGACAGAGTTGTTGCTTAGTTTGAAAAGAAGTCTGAATCAATTAGAGTTAGTTGATTGAGTGGTTAGAAGAGTTGTTGTTTATAGGGGGAAGGGCTTTAGAGATAAATTCCTAGTTTACAAGAGTCTATAATCTGAATCATTGCTCCTTTTGAGATGAATGGAGTTTGGGTTGAAATCATATGAGTACAGGTTGTGGTTTTCAATGCCCTTGAGCAAGGAGGTTTCCACATAAACTGCTTGTGTTGTTTACTTTATTGCATTTATTTATTATTGTTGTTCTTGCTGTGTGAAGGGACTTGGTCCATTGACAGATAATGGAAGCCTACATTCTAACAATTGGTATCAGAGCAGGGTCTCTCTAGGTGGTTAACACCAAGAGAGATTCATGTGAAAAGATGGTTGCTCCACTGAATTTAGAAGAATAACAATCATCTACAAGGCCACCTCATTTTAATGGCCAGTTTTACAGTTGGTGGAAGACGAGGATGCACGACTTTTTAATGGCTGAGGACAGTGAGTTATGGGACGTAGTGCTGGATGGTCCCTTTGTTCCTACAAATGGAAGTGAAGGATAGAGAAATCACTAGGGTTATCCCAAAGAATCGACAATAGTACAATGAAGCCAATAGAAAGAATATTGAAAAGAATTACAAAGCAAAGAAACTGTTGGTGTGTGGTATAGGTTCAGAGGAGTACAACCGCATTTCTACTTGTGAATAAACAAAAGAAATTTGGGACTGCCTCAAAACTGCTCATGAGGGAACTGAACAAGTGAAGGAGTCAAAGGTAGACATGTTGACTACTCAGTATGAGAACTTCACTATAAAGGAAGGAAAAACAGTCATGATATGCACACCAGATTCTCCTCCATCACTAATGAGCTACGCTACTTGGGAGAGCCTGTGCACCCAAGTAAACAAGTCAAGAAGATTCTATGAATCCTTCCTAAGACATGGGTAAGTAAGGTCGATGCTATTACTAAAGCTGTTAACACTGCTTATTATGTGACCAACAAGTGCTTGATCAGGTCTTTATTAAACAAAACTCCTCATGAGTTACTCAACAATAGAAAGCCAAAATTGAGTTATCTAAGGGCTTTCGGGTGCAAATGTTTTGTATTGAACAATTGGAAAGATGATCTAGGAAAATTCAATCCTAGAAGTGGTGAAGGAGTGTTTGTGGGTTATTCCTCTTCAAGTAAAGCTTACAGAGTTTACAATAAGAGAACATTGTGCATTGAAGAAAGTGTTCATGTGATCTTTGATAAAACTGGTCATCTCACAGATCTAAAGAACAAGGATGACGATGAGTTGGAAGAACTACTTCAGATTCAGAGAGATGGGTTAAATGAGTCACAAGCTGAAGTAAGTCAAAATCCTAATAGTGTTGAACATGTTCAAACTAAAGAAGCCAATGAATATGTTGAACCTGAAGAGGGACCTGGTTTATTTGACAATGTTGAACCTGAGGATATAGCTCAACCTAACAATAATGATTCTGAAAATGAAGAGGAACAAGCTAATCAACTTCAACCCTTGACAACTAAGTTAAGGTGGAAACACAAGTCATCCTATCCTCTTGATAATCCCATTTCACCCCTAAATTTTGGGATGAAAACTAGGTCCAAAACTAGAAATCTAGTGGCATTCTCAGCATTCATATCAAACATTGAGCCCAAAAATATCAAGGAAGCTTTGAAAGATGTTGATTGGGTGAATTCCATGCAAGAGGAACTTCATCAATTTGAACGAAGTAAAGTGTGGCACCTGGTACCAAGACCCCTTGATAGAATTGTGATAGGGACCAGGTGGGTGTTCAGAAACAAGTTGGATGAACATGGTACAATCACAAGAAATAAATTGAGACTGGTGGTTCAAGGATATAATTAGGAAGAAGACATTGACTATGATGAAACATTTGCTCATGTGGCTAGGATGGAAGATATTAGAATTCTGATTGCCTTTATAGCGTTCATGGAATTCAAATTGTTCTAAATGGATGTAAAAAATCGCATTCTTAAATTCCTACCTGAAGGAAGAGATTTTTGTAAAGCAACCCCTTGGATTTGAAGATATCGATTATCCAAATCATATGCTTACATTGGATAAGGCTCTTTATGGACTGAAAAAGGCTCCTAGAGTTTGGTATGAGAGGTTGTCTAAATTTCTTCTGGAAAATGGATTCAAAAGAGGAAAAATAGACAACATTCTATTCTTGAAGAAAACAGGCAAAGAACTGCTCATCATTAAAGTGTATGTTGATGATATTATCTTTGGAGCAACTTTTGAGGTCTTGTGTGAGGAATTTGCTTCACTGATGGGATGTGAATTTGAAATGAGTATGATGGGAGAGTTGAGATTTTTTTGGGGCTGTAGATCAAGCAAACTTCAAGTGGTACCTCTATTTGTCAAGAAAAGTACATAAAGGAGCTGCTGAAGAAATTTCTTATGATGGATGCTAAGCCTATTGATACTTTCATGGGTACAAAGTCAAAGTTGGGTATAGATGATTAATCTAGTGTTATGGTGATTGAAACTATGTATAGAGGCATTATTGGTTCATTACTGTACTTGACAGCAAGTAAACCTGACATTGTGTTTAGTGTGGGTATGTGTGATAGATTCAAGCTTGCCTGAATGAGTGACATTTGAAAGCTACCAAGCGGATTCTTAGGTATCTGAAGAAGATAGGGGATTTGATTCTATTCTACCCCTCAGGAGACTACTTTGAACTGGTGGGATATGATGATGCAGATTATACAGGGTATCAAGTGGATAGAAAGAGCACCTCCGGAATGACTCACTTTCTAGGATCCTCACTCATATCCTGGAGAACCAAGAAACAAAATTTAGTGGCTCTCTCTACAACTGAAGCAGAATATATAGCAACTGCATCATGTTGTGCTCAGCTACTATGGATAAAGTAGCAACTTAAGACTTTGGAGTACTCACTCACACTATCCCACTCTTATGTGACAACACTAGTGCTCTAAATATAGCCAAGAATCCAGTACATCATAAAAGGACCAAGCACATTGATGTGAGACATCACTTTCTGATAGACAATGTAGAAAAGGGGAACATTTGTATGCAATATTGCAGGACTAAAGATCAAATTACTAACATTTTCACTAAAGCTCTGAGCAAGGATTAGTTTGAGAGTAACAGATTGAAGTTAGGAATGATGAAATAGACTGAGCTTAGTTTATCCAAAGCATCCAACCCTCATTGGCTATGATTAGGAGGCAGGTATCCCTTTTATTTGTAATGCTTAGTTTGGTAAGATCTTGATCCCAATTGAGGGGGTAGTTGAAGTTCCAAATGAACAATCAGAGAGTGATACACACTGTGTCAAAAGACATCCTCTCTACAGTGGACAAGAGAAAGAATAAGGCACTAGAAAAGAAAAAGGAGAAACCGAAGTCTAGGAAATCTTCAGAAAAATGACTGACTATTTCGAAGAAGGGAGAAGAGAAGAAACTAGTAAAGAAGAGAGTGAAGAAGACATCTAAAAGAAGAAGAGAAGTGTCACTTGACACTGAGAAACCCATCAAAAATCCTAAGTCCAGGTTTTAGAAGGGACCAAGTTCAAAAAGGAAGAAAATGAAAGATGAGACGAAGGGAAAAAAGGGGGAAATAGTTGAAAATCTAAGATTGCAGAAGGTCTTGAGTGGAAGAGTATTTGATCTTGAGATCATCACAATGCCCGGGATGAGCACTTTGGTTGATGTTGTTGAAATCCAATCATGGACTCACATGTTCATGAATCACTCTCCAGTATTGCATGAGGAACAGGTGAGGGAGTTTTATTACAATGTTGAGTTCACTAAGGATGGAAGCCTCAATACACAAGTTTGGGACATAATCTTTCATTTTAATGAGGAAAGATTGGGTGAAATTCTGAATGTGCCCAGGGAAGGGATTAGATCCATGGTTTGACAATCATGTATCAAAAGCTTTCCCAAGAAGTGTGGTAAACTCTCAAAGATGAACTGTGCGGGCATCCCTAAGAAACTTCTAAAGGGGGATTATCAATTGTTTTTTGAGTTTTTCAACAAAGTGCTCCTCCCAATATCTGAGAAAAGAACAGTTACTTCTACGGCTGATTTGTTTTTAATGGAGGCACTTAACAAGTTTGATCTCTTGAATCTTCCAACTCTTGTATTCGAACACATGCATAGGAAAATAATAGATCAAAAAGGAAAACATGACATGGGGTATGACTACTTCCTGCCCAAAGTGTTCAACACTTGGAGATTCCTCTGGGAGCAAGTACTGTATGGACAGTGAAGCAGTCTTTCTTCATGAACACTCTTGTTGAGTGTGAGTGCGTGGAAGGAAGAACAGGGCACTTGAGCAAAATGTATGTATTGGTGGTTGAACTGAGTCAACTGAAGCATAAGTTAAAAGAGATGACAATGTTGGTGAGTCAAAAGGATGCAGAAATAGCATTACTAAAGGGACAGTTGGCAAAGGCACAAACTGAGGGACCAGGTTCAGCCGAAGTCTCTGAATTGAAAGCTAAGAATGAAGCACTTCTGGCTCAAAATGCTGAACTTAAAGAAAAACTTATCAAATCCAATAATGCTGCTAATGATCATCTCTTTCTTGTCATTCAATCTCTTACTCAAAAATCTTCCTCCTCCTAGTCCCTACCCAGTCTTTATCCAGTCCTCCTTTTCATTCCTTGCTTTTGTGTGGGCAGTCTCCCGGGGTTCTCTTAGAAGTTTAATTCTAATGTATTGAATGTTGTTTCTTATGCAATGAAACGGATCTCTATTTTGTTATTGATCATTCTTACTTCTTTGTTTTTCTTTTATGCTTGTGTTGCCAATAGGCTATGATCTTACCTTGCAAGCTTACTTTTAGTCCTGCTTTACTGCCTTTTTTTAAGATGCCAAAAGGGGAAAATTATTGGTTGCATAGTAATAGGATAGATTTCTGGTTTAGTTCACAGGGAAGTGTTGTGGTTGATAGGGGAATTTGCGTGATAGGGGAAGTTTTGTGGTTGATAGGGGGAAGTTGCTTGATAGGGGAAGTGTCGATTGTTGGTTGCATGTTTGTCATCATCAAAACGGGGGAAAACGTTATTTTTAGTTTTGATGATTTGACAAACAACGGGATCTAATAAGGCCCACAAAGGAATGATGTTCCTATGCGAGAAAGGGACACCTAGAAAAAGTACACTGCAACCTCTATCACCGCAGGTCTGCAGGAGAAGGTGCTTATCTCTAGTATAACATGGCAGGGTCGTTGACCAATAGCATGGCTTCTAAGGTTGTGTCTATCATATATAAGGTTCTGCTCAATAGACACAACCTGGGTTTTTGCATTCCTCAAAAAGTTCAAGAACACAGCAAAAAACATCTTTTCCAGAAGTATTTTCCTCAAGAGCAACATGACCTGATAGAGTTGTTAGTGTCTTTAGTTGTCTTAGGATTTATACTTCAGTGTTTATCTGTTTAGATCTATTCCTAAGTTATAAAGGAATTAGATCAGTGTTTCATTTCAGTGTTAATCTTGAGTTATTGCAAGAGTTAGCTATGGCTAGTGGATGGAATCTAAGTCAACTAGAGTTAGTTGGGTTAGTGGGTAACAAAGTTGTTGCTTAGTTTGAAAAAAAGTCTGAATCAACTTGATTCAGTGGGTAGCAGAGTTGTTTCCTATAAGGGGAGGGATTTAGAGTTAAATTCTTAGGTTTCAAGAGTCTGTAATCTGAATCGTTGCTCCTTTTGAGATGAATGAAGTTTGGGTTGAAATCCTGTGAGTACAGGTCGTGGTTTTCACCGCCCTTGAGCAAGGGAGTTTCCACGTAAACTGCATATGTTGTTTACTTTACTACTTTTATTTATTATTGTTGTTCTTGTTGTGTCAAGGAACCTGGTCCATTGACAGATAGTGGAAACCTACATTCTAACAATTGATCTGATTCCATAAGTGTTGCTCAATGCTTCTTAACTCGATCAGTGTAATCAATCATACTTGCTACATGTTGTTATTCAGACATCTGGCCGAGTGTGATTTTACCCCATAAAGTAAATTATTCATTGAGAAATTAGTGATATTAAAATGTTGCGCAAAAGTAAATGTAGTTAATTAGTTTATCCAACACATCTTGACGTATTTGGACAATATATTTTTGTTTAAAGTTGAAGAAAAAACTTCTACAAATTGAAGTTCAATAAGAATTAGTCGGATCATGTTTAAACATGATTTTTACTTGGAAAAAAAGGTTAAGAATTTGTAAGTAAAATTATTTGCACTTGAAGTTCTCATCAATCAATTTTTTATCGTACCTTTGTATTTGCAAATTTTATAAAAACTTTTTTCAAAAGTACTGATTGGGAGGTAGGCTAGCATGATAGGCAGGGATGCGAGTGAGATAGTCATGTATGTTAGATACACACTAGATGCATTTATCTGGTGTAATCCACATGTAAGCCAGATACATAGGAGAGTGGCAAGCGAGATAGGAGAAAGGTGCAGGAGGTGACAAAGATTTTTCTATGTATCCAATATACATGCGAATCCACTTGGATATTGTGTATCTAGAATAAATTGCACCTAATTTTGACCTCATATATCCCGAGATTCATGTATCTAGATATATCTTGATCCACCAAAATCTAGTAAGATTTATAAAATCTATATAATTAACTTCTAAATTTATGGGATTTCCACAAGCTCCTCATCTAGTTATGATCCAGATATATAGCCCCAACACATTTCAACCAGAGTAATTTTTAAAGATAACTTGAAAAGATGAAATTTTGAAAACTAGCTCAAGAAATTACCCTTAAAACAAAAATCCCCAAAAATGGTGATGAGCGGTTCGTCATGATGAAATCATAGAAGAGATAGTGTCCCGAATGCCTGTAAAATCGGTATGTCAATTCCGTTGCATTTTCAAGCAGTGGTAAGACCTGAAATTCATAAAAGCTCACCTCAATTTTCATTCTAACAAACATGAACAAATTAAGCTAATTCTCATCTCTTATGTTTCTCAATATTTTCACTCTCTTCATATTAACCCTAACCCCCAAAATGGAATTGATGCAATTTCAATCGAGCTTAGTTTTCAAGAAAAATGGAAGAAAATTATTGGTTCATGTAATGGTTAGGTATTAGTGTTGAATGAGGAAGATGTTGCATTTTTAATCAACCCCATAACCTTAGAATACAATAGAATTCCAAACTCTCCTTTGGCTCTTCCAAAGTGTGGTACCTCTACCGCGTATTCCCTTGTGTATGATTTGGCTAATGATGATTATAAGATTATTATTCTTTCTTATTACAGAGATGTACTTAAAGGTGACCTTTACTGTACATTTGTGAATGTCTACTCTGTGATAATGGGTTTTTGGAGGAGACATGAGAGTATATCTCATTATGGTGCAATTCCTATTCCCGGTTTTGGGGTTTTCCTAAATGGGGCTTTGCATTGGCTGGCTGGTAAAAAATATTGTTCTCCTTCTTTAATTGTTGTTGTTGAACTAACTAATGAGAAATTCTTCTAGGTGCCTATTCCTACTATTACTACTACTTCTCTTTTGTGCTTTTATGGAATTTTGGCTCTTAGAGGGTGTCGTTGTGCATTGGGTAATAGAAGAAATGAAAATTAAATTGATGTTTGGATAATGAAAGAATATGGGGTTGCAGAGTCTTGGACCGAATTTAGTGTTGTAAAAAACACTTACCCCTTTGGTCCCATACCCGTGTGTTTAATGAGTGATGATGACATCGTATTAGATGCTCCTGGGAAAGAGAAGTTGATTATCTAAAATAAGAAAGAGGAACAACAGAGAGAAATGAATGTTGATGGAAAAACTTCTAAGTGTATAAGGACTAGAACTTTCATGGAGAGTCCTGTCTCTCCTATGATTGGCAGGGAAACTGAGGGTAGTGATTATATCGCTTGATACAATATTTTGAGATGATGTTGTACTCAAGTAGTGGTTTCTTATTTATTTTGCATAGTATTTATTCATCAATAGGAACCATAGAATTTTATGAATGGTATTTTTTTCCTCATCAAGTATTATAAATAATAGTTTTCTTGTCCTCCATAGAATTTTGTGATGGTAATTCTTTTGTCCTGTTTCTTGATGTTTTAACTCTTCTTTGAATCATGAGTTGAATAATCTCACAATGGACTGCCAAAAATTTCTTGTTGCCACTTCTGTGTGTATACTGTAATTAAGCTAAATTATCTAATTTTCAAAACATATAAATAACATTTTATGTTGCTGCCTATTTGATTGTGTAATTGTCAAGGCGTATTGCTACAGATATGAATATCAATGTTGGCTAGTATTATCTATATATTGTTTTCTGAAAGTGGGAAGATTCAAATTCAAATGTTGATAGACCAAAATATCTCTAAAAATTTGATGGACTCTTTCACCCGTTCAAAGACCATATTAACTATTCTTAATTAACGCACAAAAATGTAAAAACATTCATTACATTAGATAGTTTGTTGAGTTTCTTTCCCTTCCTCGAATATGAAATGAAATGACAATATATTACATAGATTTGTTCATCACAATGTATTTTGTTCTTTTGTTGTTATTTAATGCACTATGTATGAGTTGTGAATGATATGGATTTTCATCTTTTGAATTAATTCATAAGTACCTTGAAGTGTTTATATAATTTCCATATATATGTCACACATAAGTGATTACTCAGCTGCAATTCTGATCAATTTGCTAAATTCTGTTTTTGTTTCCCAAACTATTCTTCAATTCTACAAAAAAAACCTAAACTTTGTGTGACTTCTCTTATTAGACACTAACAATTTGTGCTACATATCAGTATAACTTGCATTGAATATATTAAACATTATCTAGTTTATTATGCTACACCTAGTTACATGCAGTGTTGTCAAAGGCTCGCTTTAAGAGTGCTTAATTTGTAAAGCGACGCTCAAAATGTGATGAGCGCTTCACCTCACTTAATGTGCACTTTAGTGTCGTCATCAAGGTTTTAATGCATATATTCCCTTGCCAATGATCCTATTCTGAATAGGAAATATTAAACAATTTATATTTCACTTTATTGTGATTCTTTTTCATTTTTTTTGTTCAAATATTTTTCATTCATTCTTGATGGCTCTCAACTAACTCTAGAAATATTTCTTGGTGAAAACCAATTACATCCATTTTTCAGAATTGGGTTCCCCTTATCTTAGTTTGTAATAATAGTTTAGGTTTTGATAGCTCTTGCAGTTGTCGTAGTTTTTTATGTCAAGCTTGTGTAAAGAGTTAAATTGATAATTTTCCTTTCTCACTGTTTGGTATTATGCTTGTGGTCCATTAGATTTGATTTGTTATGACATTTGGGGTCCAGCCTAGGAAATCTCAAGTGATGGTTTTTGTTATTGTTTTATATTTTTTATCACTTTAGCAAATACTCTTGGATATATATTGTTGAGAATAAATCTAATGTTCTTGATATTTTTCATCAATTTCATTTAAATGATTTCAAGCATACTGGGGAGGATGTTTCAAGCCTTGACTTCCTATGTGCCCACACATAGTGTCACACAACGTGTTTCTTATCCATAAACTCCTTAAGAAAATTGGTGTGCAAAAAGAAAACATAGGTATGTCGCTGAAACTGATTGTGCACTTCTTTTTAACTCACATGTTCGTTCTAATTTTTGGACAAATGCATTTGAAGTGACTGTTTTTCCAATTAATCTTCTGCCCACTCCTCCAATAAATCATCAAATTCAATGTGAAATTTTTCTTGGTGAAAAGCATGATTATAATCAACTACGTATATTTGGTTCCTTGTGCTACTATTGGCTTCGTCCTCATTCATAAAATAAATTATGTCCTCGTTCCACTCCGTGTGTCTTTCTTGGTTGTACTTGCACTTATAAAGGCTACAAGCGTTATAATTGTGTCCATAACATTTTTTTACTTTCATGTCATGAGTTATTTGAAGAATAAGTGTTCCATAGTCAAGAAGTTGATGGTGTGTGTGCTGCATCCATTAAGCCTGACACAAACATATTTGTTGTAATTATTACTGCTCAGATGGGTCTAGCTACACCCATGCATCCACCAATGTATCAACCTCAACTACTAGTAAGCCAAGAATCAACCTCAACTCATCCGCCATCCTCTCCGCACTTTTCTCTTGCATCATCTTCATCACATGCTTTTCCTGTTTCACTTGGTACTTTCTAACATTATACAGAAGTTCAATACCTTTGCATTTTTATTGGTGTTATTGTTTATGACTATCTAGGTGACTCTAATTCTAATGGTGCTACTTCATTGGATTTAGTCACACCCATTCGCAGTCATCAAATGCTTAGTGAGCGCATAAAGGAAATCTTAAGCCCAAACGTATCCGGTCTTTCTTTAGCTCCTCTAACCTTGGTCTTGACCCCACATGTTATACTCATGCTATTATAATTCCTTAATGGAGATGATCTGCTATGTCTGCAAGATATAATGCGCTCATAACAATTGGTACATGGAAGTTGGTTCCACCTCATCAAGTTGCGAATGTAATTGGTTGTAAATGAATTTTCAAGACGAAGAAAAATCCAGATGGCTCCATTGACCTACATAAGTCTAGATTATTTTCCAAGGGTTTCCATCAATGCCCTTGAATTGACTTTGATGATACTCTCAGGCCTGTTGTCAAACCTACAACTATTTGAGAATTGCTTTCTATTGTCATGTCACAAGGATGGATTGTTAATCAACTTGATATATTTAGCGTGTTCTTACATGGTAAGCTACAAGAGGATGCATATATGGTTCAACCTCCAGGTTTTGTTGACCCTAATCACCCTAATTATAGATGCAAGCTAGAGAGTTATATTTATTGCTTTAAATAGGGAAGAAATGTCTGGTTTATACCTTGTATGAGCTTTATTTCAGCTCTAAAACAGATTCCTCACTCCTCGTTAGATTCACGGGTGCAAAAAATCTATTTTGTTTTATCAATGTTGATGACATTATAGTATTGGGCATGTCTATACATCTAGTTTCATCATTGCTTCAACACTTAGAAATTCCCTTCTCCTTGCACAACTTGGGCAAGCTTAATTAATCATTGGGTATTGAAGCTACATGGAGATATAATTGATTGTTATTACACCAGTCTAAATATACACATGATCTCTTGGAATATAGTAGCATCTTAATTTACAGTGATATTTCTACTCTCATGTGCCCGAGTAACAAGTAGCACACCAGTGACAATACTCAATTTCTTTATGAAATCCTTTATCAAAGTTTTGTCGGCGGCTTACAATATCTCATTTTATCTAGAATTTATATCTCCTTCTTTGTTAATAATGTTTGTTGGTTCATGCATAGTCTGACAGAGAAATATTGGGCAGTAGTTAAGCATATCTTGTGATATCTAAAATCAACTTCTTCTCATGGTATTTTCTTTCCAAACCATAAATCTCACCAATTACAAGGATATTGTGATGCCGATTTGGGATGAAGTATAGATGATATGAATTTTGCTATTGGTTTTGAAATTTTCTTTTGTTCAGTGCTTGTTTCTTATTGTTCTCGCAAACAACAAATCTCTCGCTCTCTAATACTGAGGCCGAATATCTCTCTCTTGCTGCTTCCACCAATAAAATTCAATGGATTAGTCTATTGTTGAAAGAAATTGGTCTTTTCTTCATGTTCTGTGTCTTTCTTGTGGTGTCATAATTTTAGTGAGACCTATCTTACCGCTAACCCGGTGTTTCACTCTCGCACCAAACATATGTGGATCGATTTTAACTTTATTCAACATCCTTCCCTGAAAAAGGAACTTTGGATTTAGTATATTTGATTCATGGCCAGCTTGCATATATTCTTACGATATAATTAATGCATGTAACATTGGGCTTTACTTACAGAAATTACTGACTTAAAGAAGCTACAACTGGTTAGGTGATTTTTAGCTCATAGGAATCAACCTAGATCAATGGACCAAATCATTAACTGAGAACAACTTAGAACTAAAACAGAACAATCTACATAGCAAAAAGTAAAGGAATGCCAGATGTTAATGTAAAAATCATCTTGCTCAAGGAAGGAAAAATCACGACCTACAAAGTAGGATTTCACCAATATTTTCACTAAACACGAACTAGATTTCAAATTACTAACTCATACAATGTAGGAATTAAACTCCTAATCCCTTCCCCATGTAAACTATGGCTAACACTAGCCAACAACTGGAATCTAAAAGAAAAGAGAAGGATCAATACCTACACAAGCTTCATTAAGAAGAGTAGGTTTACATTATTAGCACAAAAAAAAAGACTCAACAACAAGGAATGAAAAAACAACTTCAATGGTAAGAGCAGGTCCCTTGTGGTCTAGGTCTTCATGATAAGAGAGCTAAGACAATGTATGCTTGAGACAAGAGCAATATTCTTCTATGTTGCAAAATCTAGGTTTTGATCTTTGTCAATTCTTCTTATCAATGAGATAGGGACAAAGGGAAAAACCTTAACCTCTTCTTCGTAGTCGAGGTGTACAAGGACATTATTTTCTGCTGTCACCCTATAATACTATTGTAGCACACTGCATAGACTAGGTGCACTTGATAATATGGTTGTTGACATCGGCAAAAAAATGTTGTAGGTACTATATCCCTTCATCAATTTTGTCAATCATCAAATTCATATTTTCAACATTATAACATTTTCCCCAGTTTTGATGATCATGGCAAACTATGCAATCATTTCAGCCACATTGTAACCACACAAACACTTTCAACGTGACTTCTCTATGTCAGATAGATCCACCTGACTTCATTTGCTCACAAACATTCTTCCTATCAGTAATTCCCCATGTCTCCAATATCCCTATCGCTAATATTTTCACCCTTTTGGAATCATAAAAAGGAGTGAATAGTAAACCAAGCATAAGTGCAATAGTGCAACGCTAACTAGCGATCCTTTTCGCCATCCCACTCCTTCTAGATACTACCACGATCACGCCATTCTCTATCACGGTCTCTCCAACTTTCATCACGCTCTCTATTCCAATCTTGGTTCCCACCCGACCTTGGATAGTTTGGATGGAAACCTCTTCCTTGATTTGCCAGACAATGCACTTCCTCATTATACAAAGTCTTAAAGTGTGAATCATCGGGGTTCACCCCACTAACTCCAACCGCATTCACAACTTTAGAACCACTACCCATGACATGTTTTGACAACAAATTCATTTGGGTCATCATTTTGGCCATGTTTTGATCTTGTTCTTGGTCGTTTTCAATTTTCTCTTTTATCATCCTAAAAGTCAAATGAGACACATGATCTTCCCTAGTGTACCAAGCACGGTTGATCTTAGTCATTACATCATAGAGAGTAGATGTGATTTCAAAAGGTTGCTGCATAATTCCTCGTTGGACAAGTTGATCAGCCACACCTTTGTTGACTGAATCTAGACTCCAATAGAAATGTTGTAACAAGATGTTGTTCGGGAGTCCATGAGTTGGACATTGAAGTAGCAACTTCTGGAACCGTAACCTCGTTTTGTGAATTGGTTCACTATCCAATCTTTTGAAGCCCTGAATATTATCTCTCAATGCCATCATCCTCGAAGGAGGAAATCCCTGAATATTATCTCTCAATAGTCACCATCCATCGCCTTCTTGCCTTGTCTCTTCAACCTCAGACTTCTATAACTTTGGGTGATCAAGATCAAGGCCGTTGATCCATTCTGTGGTCCGTTGAATGTCCATTTTCATCACCAAGTTGGCTTGTTCCCCAGGACTGGCATGCTGAAACTTTAGGTGAACTAAAGAGCCACTCGACGGTTCGTCGAAGTGTCTTGGCGATCACAAGGATTGCCTTTCTTCCACTTCTTCAGCTTTTTCACTCCTTTTTTCCCGGCAATGTCCTAGCTTTGTTCTTTTGCCTTCTTTACTGCAAATCAATATTTTAACATCAATATAGAGCATAAATTAGGCATTGAGGACAATAAAAACATATAAACAAAGCCCTAAATGAGTCCAAATCGAAGACTCATCAACACCCCCAACTTTAACTTTTGCTTGTCCTCAAGCAAAAACTCAAGATCAATCAGTTCAACAAGGATGTCTACAAAAAGTCCTACTCAAGACTCAACATGAATGCACACAAGAGGGTCAAACTACTCATGCAATGTTCAATTGTGCACTCTAATTTTCAAACTGTGACTAACCATTATCAAATAGACTCAAGCTCTCGATGCTTACTTCAAATGCAAGTTCAAACTCAACAAGAGTATTCGAACGCCCTCACAACAAAAATGATTCCATCTTCACACAAAGATCAACAAATTTTTCAGAATGTAGGAGTCACAAACAACTCTCACCCTCTTAAAAGAAAACGCATGCAAGATCTTTCACATAGGCTTGCCCTTATTTTCCAATCAACACGATATTAAACTCAATCAAGATCCCAAAGGTCTTTCAAGGTTCATATCGGGGATGAGGGTTAAGGTATGGTTATTTAGGCTTAGTGACTAGTACCTTCATGGAGTATGGCCTGCACTTCATTCTTTCACCTTTTCTATCACACTTTAAATTCTCAAAATTCACACCCTATTATTTCAATCAAACCTCATTGGATACCCCATGTCATTTTCTCATTGGTCACATTTTATTTCAACCATTCTTCTCTTTTTCAATCTTTTGTTGTTTTCCTTTCTCTTTTCTTTTTCAATCTTTTTCTTCTTTTCATTTCCCATTCTTTTTTTATACATGGAGGGATTCCATCTTTTTCAACAAGATCTTTCAAGGGTGCATTTCTCAAGTTTCTTGATTTTCCTCCTTTTTCACCACACCCCCTACATAGGCTTTTGGCCTTAGTTGGCTATTCAACGCAACCAATGCTCCATGAAGATTTTAGGTGGGAAGGAAAGGGTCATTTATGTTCAAGGTTCAGCCAAAGAAAAGGATAGGCACAAATGGTTCTAAGTTAGGTTCACACTCTCACAAGGTGGTCACAAAGAGGTATAATGGAAAAATTGGCTCACTCTCCACAAATTGCCCTAGATCATCCTATCATTCACTCACATTAGTCAATTGGACCAACAGGGCAAGTTCTACGTATTATCAAGCATGCATTTTAAGGCAACTTTACCACACACGACAGTCAACACAATCATCAAACAATACTTTACATTTTTTGCTAGCGTGCAAAGATTATCACAAGAGTTTCATTCAACAACTGGCAAAGTCACAATGACATGCTACGAATTCACTTATGACTTATGCAACTCAATACGCCTCATCAGATTTGCACTCACATGTCATTCAAACAAGAGCGATATTCAAGTCATCGGTATCGATCACAACAGACAGTCGAAATTGCAAGAGAACAGCCACATTCACACACATTAAGAGGTGGAAATTTTTTAAAACGGGTCAAAACTACATTCACATTAAAAACAATGAAGTGCAACATATATATTCTCAAAAACTAATATATATATCAATGCAAGATCATAATCAATAATTCACAAAATAAAAACACCAAATATTCACAAAACAGCCCAAAAGAGGTAGGTATGGAAATACCTCACCACACCAAACTAATCTAGAAACTGTCCTCAAATGCGCAAATATAGTAAAATAGTCTGAAAATAAATTAAAGGGAGTCAAAAAGGTCATCCTTCCAGGCAAAGCCTAGGTGAAGTCTGCATGTCAGTGACTCCATCTGTCGGGGCATCACTGCCCAGCTCATCAGCATCCTTGGCTCCACTAGAGTCCACCATCGATGTCTTTTTAAGTTATGCTTCAACTGTTGTCTGAACCATGGACCCCTCAAGGTCCTCCAGATCATCGTACATAGCCGCATCACGAACACCCAACTCCTCCTTATCAGTCTCAACTCAGCAGTTGCGTCCTCTCTATCAATATCTTTGGTCGTAGTAACCAGAGGAATCTCTGAACTGCCAAGGACAATTGCACTCGGGACCTCGGGGGATCTCCACCGTACCAAACAACATAGATAGGTCTGTGGACTTCAGTTGGTCCACGTCCTTCCTCACCCCAAAAATATCGGCCTTAAGGCCGTCACAACAGCAGAATCACCCCGGCCCTACACACAAGCCTCTACCCTCACAGTAAGGGAATCCAATGCAAGCATGTGGACATCAATCAACTCTATATTCTCTCTCATATCAGCCATAATCGAGGCCAAGGCAGCAATAATCACCCATTTTATCAACCTAGGCACAGCGGCCTCTACCCGGGAGGCACGCACATCATCGGAATGAGCCAAATGACCTATCTTGTACATATGGCCTGGCTGATAGGGGTCGGGAAAAAGCAGCAACGGCAATAAAAGGAGGAGGGGGTACATCAGATGGACCAGGAGAAGCAGAAGTAGAAGGACTGGAGGTACCTATAGGCTCACTAGCCTGAGGAGGAAGTATTTCCTCAGTCGGCAATGTATCAACATCAACTATCGAGATGTATCCACTGGTGTAGCTCTTATTCGATCGACCTAATCCCTTATGTACTCGGCCTTGATCCGTTGGATGTCTGTAGAAGAGGTCGGGTGTCACCTCCACATCCGTCTTCTCATTCATAGGGACATAGGCCCACCTGCACAACTCGGTGATTATCACCAAAATGGGAAGAGAGGTTTGACTCTGCTTTGCTCTCATGGCTATCTCTTGCTCAATAAGCAGACCCAAGTTAAGTTTCTCCCGGTCCATGATACAGCTCAAACATGCTGCCTTCGGATGTTAGAAGATCGACATGTTCTGCGAAGGCATAATGGTTCTGCTAATAAACCTGAATAAGTATCAGACATCCACGTTCGGTAACTTCTTCTCAATCGGCACACGGCCTCAATCCATCTCGGGGTCACATCGGTGATCAGAGGTGCTAGCCAACCCTTCAAATCATCGAGGGTCTTCTTCTGGACTTTGTCAACATAATTGTGCATGAAGTTCTGTGAACACCCAAGAATCGCAATAATATCAGAGTTGCTACACTTCACCTTTCAGTCCAGGACCATCACATGTTCTACCGGTTTAAACGCGATGACCTTCTTTTTCCCCTTTGTTACAATCTCCCCAATGTTCTGAGTAGAATTCCCAAACCCAAGTGGGAATTTAAGGGCCTCGGGGCTTCATGAATATTTTAAACTGGTGGAACTTCAAGGTGCTCCACACTTCTGGGTACCGGTTTACCAAGCCACCCTTAGACAACCGCTTTTCCTCTAGAATCGTCCTCAAACCGTCGGCCTTTAATCTGTTGATTGACCGGGGTGGAGGAACCTAAGCAGGAGAGGGAGCCTGCATGACTGTCTGAATTGGAGGTGGAGGAGGCATAGGAGGCACCGGGATCCGAGCTGGATCATTTATTGCTTTTGAGTGTAGCTCCGCTCTCCTAGCCCATAGGAGCTGGTCATCTTCCAACTCAGAAATAGATGTCGAAGTATTGTTCCAAGATTTGCCCTTACTCTCAAAAGTGGTAAGGTGAATGGCATAGATGCCCTCACCTATCCGAACTCTCAAGTAGGGTGGCCACCACAGGCCCTTTTCCTTTTCCTTTTCCTTTTCCTTTTCTCTAGTCGAAGGAAGTTTTTCCAATGCGTTTCGGGAGGCTACAGCATCCTCATCTATCACAATACCTCTTACTCGCTTTTGGGGCAGTTGATTTCTGCCAGCAATCTTGGTTCTAGCCATTTCTGCAAAAAAAAAAACTACACACGTTAGATGCAATTCAAACAAAAGAAACTCAATGTTACAAAACTATGCTGAAAGACTCACCGAACCATTCGGCGAGTCCCCGAACCCAATCGGCGAGCCTGACTTGGCTCGCCGAAAGTTCCAGAATAAAATCATTCAAATGTAAGCACAGGTCGGTGAATTTCAAGGCCTTTCGGTGGATCGCCGACACCATTCAGCAAACTAGAAGTAGTTCACCAAAAGTTACTGAATAATATCAGGGATTCGGGGTAGAAAAGGACAAATATAATTGAATTTCGGAGAGTCCCCGAGTGAACTCGGCGAGCTCAGGCATATTGCCAAAAGTTACAGAACTTAGACCTCAATCATAAAGAATTAAAAGGCGATCAAGGGGTCTTTAGGTGAACCGCCGAACCACTTGGTGAGCTCGACCCATCTCGCCGATAGTCCAACCTGCCAAATCTTTCACCCCGACCTTCAAAATCTAACCCACAACCCATGAAAACAAAATTAAACTATTATTCTATCCAATTATGCTCAGTCCCATATTACCCATCCCCTCGGGGTACTCAGACTTCCCCCAATTTGGCCAAAATTGGCCAATTGACATCTTTTGCCCTTAAGAATGACATCAACTGCTCTATCATTGGGCAAAATCCGACAATCTACACAATTTGGGGTTACTCAGACTTCACCCAAACTAGACCCAAAATGAATTCAACACAACCCACACAAGGATTTCATGATTTAAGTCTTATTAACATTATTCGACACGAAATACGGGCAGGCATCAACAACAAACTTTCATCAAGTTACAGTTATGCAATGAGAACAACTACACAATGATCATACAATAGATTTATTAAAATCTAAAGACAGGGTTCGGATAACAAACCTAAGACGTAGAGAAAATTTGTAAAGCTAGGCTAGCAACATATCCAACAATCCACCCCGAGTTAATAATCCTAAATAAAAACAAATAACAAGAACAAAAGTAAGGAAATGTGTGGTTGTGAAAGTTTAGAAGTCGAAAAGTATGAAATGAGGGAGATTTTGAATTTAAAAATGGTTTGGCCCTTTTGACTCTTCAGTTCGCGCGCCATCGGCGACCATCACTTACGTCGTCAACCTACTTGGTGATGTGCCGAATGGTACTTTAGCCCGCTGAGTTTTACAGAACCTCCAGCAAAATATGTGGTTTAAACGGTGATCCAAGTCGGGCTCACCGACCTGTTCAGCGAGTCGCAGACTAGATATTTGGCTCACCTACTGCTTTATTTCCCAAAATATCAATATTTTCAACCTGCACATTCAACACCCGTTATTCCAAAGCAATATTAAAGACATCAAAAACTTGGGTTGCCTCCCAAGAAGCGTGTTATTTAACGTCGTGGAACAACAAAGATACCCATTCAAGGTTCATTCTTAGGATTGGCTATTGTGTCACCCACCAACCCTCCTTTTGGCCTTGGATTCAAATGAGTCCAGATTTGACCCATTTGTGTCTCCAACTGTTATGGACACAGAGTGAGAAGTAACCGTCTGATTTATAGTTGAGACGTCATCTTTCAATTCTTTCAAAACTTTGTCTAACCCTTCTACTTTGGTGAGAATGCGTTAAAGCATATCTTCTGTACGAAAACTCTCTGGGTCAATCCTTTACTCTTTTGGTTTTTGACGTTCATGGGGAGGTACATATCTCTCCTTGTCCCCATCTCTCTCCTTCCAATTGGTTCCATGATCACGTCATTCCCTATCACGGTCTTTCCAACCGTCATCACGCTCTGTATTCCAACCTTGATTCCCTCTCGGCCTTGGATAGTTCAGACAGAAACCACCACCTTGATTTGCAAGGAAACTCACTTCCTCATTATATAAAGCCTCAAAGCGTGCATCATCGGAGTTTACCTCACTAACACAGACAACATTCACAGCTTGAGACCCACTACCCATAGCATGTTTTGACAACAAATCCATTTGGGTCATCATCTTGGCTATGTTTTGATCTCGTTCTTGGTATTTTTCAGTTTGCTCCTTTGTCATCCAAAATGTCAAAGGAGACACATGTTCTTCTCTTGTGTACCAAGCCCAATTTATCTTGGTCATGCCATCAAGCAAAGTAGATGCAATCTCAAAAGGTTGTTGCATGATGCCTCCACGAACAAGTTGGTCAGCCACACCTTTGTTAACCAAGTCTAGACACCGATAGAAGTGTTGTAGCAAGACATTGTTAGGAAGTCCATGAGTCAAACATTGGAGCAGCTGCATCTGGAATCACAGCCAAGTATCATGAATTGGCTCGCTGTCCAAGCGTTTAAAGCCTTGGATATTGTGTCTTAATGACATCATCTTTGAGGGAGGAAAGAATCTAATGTAGAACGCCTTAGTAAATTCATCCCAAGTGGTGATTGAGTCCCTAGGTAAGTCAGCTAACCACTTGGTAGCCTCTCCCATCAGAGAAAAAGGGAAAATTGGAGTCGAACGGACTCTTTGGATATATTCTTGAACGAGAAGGGACCATAAACGTCCACAAAATTTCTAATATGGTAATGGGGATCCTCATGAGCCAAACCTTCAAATAACCCTTTCATTTGCAAGAGTTGTAGCATCATGCTTGTCACAAGGAACATTGCATTTCCCACGACCGAAGGCAACCGGATAGGACCTACACCACCCAAATGTACTTCATCCACAAGTACGTCATTAACATCGTTCAAGTTCCCAATGTCATCATTTTGGCCTAACTGGTTGGTGTTGCTTCCATTGACACTCATTTCGTCACCTGATCAAAGGCAACAAACAACACACAAAAGGTAAATAGGTTCAACTACAATACAATAACATCACAAATTCAACAAGAGAATTCAATAACACCACTCCCCGGCAGCGGCACCATTTTTAATAACGCTCAACTACACTTCATCCAATTCTAGGTGTAGGCGATCGTAATCTAGTATAACCCAACAAAAGTTGGGATCGAACCCACAGGGAGTGGTACGGTATGAAATTTCGTTAAGAAGTAAAGATTCTGTTCTAATTGGTTGTAGGAGTAAACATTATTGAATAAAAGGGATGTAAATTAAGGAGGTGACAATAAATATCAGATGGGGGATTTAAGAGTGTCAATTATCAACTATAACAGTTACGAAAATAGGGGAGTAGATAAGTAGAGAAGGATTCTCGGGGATGTGATCGATTAAATGCTAATTTCAGTATATGGGTAATTATAGTTTAACAACAATTGTTGAATCTTAGTGGGTAGGCTAGACTATAGGTGCAATAGCTTTCTCTCAAATAACTATTACGATTCAAGCGAGTTTTCTCAAACCTCGACAAGCATATCAATATAAACAACCTAATACCTCAATTTATCCACTCTCTCGAGCTAGATAGGTAGGATTGAATTAAGAATCACTCTCTCGAGCTAAACCCACAACAACCCAATCACTACAATCATCAATTGATAACCTTAGTTCTAGGACCTCTTTCTCAAGCAATCCCAGAACACTAAGTTAGAATTGCATTTGCAACTACAATTCATAATTTAAAATACAGTTATCAATCAAACCCACATTAAAACAACATTTGAATCATTAAACAACAATACCCATAAGCTAATTAGAGCAAATAATCACATGATCACACCTCCATGAATGGGGATTTTATCCACACATCATAAAAAGGAAGAAACAATTACTAATTATGTTATCCATGAACTGGGTAATGATTCCCAAACCTTTACAATGCTTCAGATCAACTGAAAATGAAAACCCACTTGAAAATTCTACTTACAAAACCCAAAAAATAGTCTTAGTCTTATTGGTTCAAAAACACCAGAGTAAGGATCTGTAGGAACTTCCCCAAAAAAATCACAAACTCCTCAAAATGCTTTTCAAAATTCTATTCAAACGCTTCTAAATTTTTTCCTTGAGGATAAAACGGCGAAGTAAGTCGAATGTCTCCGACAATGTCGGCCACACGCCAATAGCCACCATCCATCACCTTGTCTCTTCAACCTTAGACTTCTATATCTTTGGGCGATCAAGATCGAGGTCGCCGATCCATTCGGCGGTCCGCCGAATGTCCATTTTCATCGCCAAGTTGGCTTGTTCCCCAGGGCTGGCATACTGGAACTTTAGGTGACCTAAAGAGCCACTCGACGGTTCACCGAGTGGTCTTGGCAATCACCAGGATTGCCTTTCTTTCACTTCTTCAGCTTTTTTGCTCCTTTTTGCCCGGCAATGTCCTTGCTTTGTTCTTTGCCTTCTTTACTGCAAATCAACATTTAAACATCAGTATAGAGCATATAATAGGTATTGAGGACAATAAAAACATGAAAACAAATCCCTAAATGAGTCCAAATCTCAGACTCATCAGTGGACTTAATAATTAATGCACAACTTTTGTTATGGACTGCCAGAGCAAGAGTGGAGTTGTAATTCTTAAATTTTCTATATCAAACTTTTTTTATGTGGAAATTCAACAAGACTAGTACTGAGATGTAATTCTTAAATTTTAAGAATTCATGTTGATAAGGAGTGTGAAGAAATATATATTACAAGAATAGAGGTACGAGATTCACCTGAACTATTACTTCCATGTCATGTCAATCAATTTAATTATCTCACTTTCTTTTGTTAAAAAGATAATGGTTAAAGACATATTTGTATTATTATTTTTCATGAGTTTAACACTTTAAGTACCAGTTGCTTCTTTTTTTTACCTTAGCTATCACCACCTACCCCTTTTTACCTGAATTATCACAATCTATGTTCTAAAACACTCGTAGTTGAGTAGATGGTAATAATTAAGATAGGAAAAAGACAACATTTAATACCCCTTAATTATTCACTTTGATTTAAGTAAGGGTAACATCCCGGGGTTTCTAAGAACTCTCTCTCTCTCTCTCTCAATACAAAGAAAGGTAGAAACACAATATTTTCGTAGGTTTTTAATTTTTTATTACTTCTTTCTTTAATCCGTGAAGATATTTTATTCATGATTTCTTTACTTTGTAATCAAATCATGAATAGAGAAATTTCTTTTTTCTTGGGTTGTGATGTTTACAAGAAGGTTATAGTTTTACATTCGTATGGTTATAAGCATTTTCAATTATTGAGTTGCTCATTTTTTATCGACCATATAAAATTATTTGATTTTTTTTACCAACTACCCAATACTATATGTGGTACATAAATAGAACCTACAAGAGTGAATAGTAATAAGAAAAAGTAGGGTTTGGTTGTGATCCTTCTTGCAAAAGAGAAACAATTATCTAACATGTATATAAATATACTAATTCACCTTGCTAAGTTGATACAAATGACATTTCACATGCACTTCACTATCCCTAGACATGCATGTAATGACTATCATGGTCATTTTATCTTTATTGTACCTTTTTCAGCATTTAGAGCAGTCTTGTGGTGACCCTAAGTCATTTATGACTTGTTGGGGTTAATGATTTAGGCAACTGGTCATTCGTTACTGTTTTGTGAAAGTTTCAATATTTTTGAGCTTTTTAAACTTCAATGGTTCATTTCAATCAAAACTCCACATAGACGACCTCAAAATACAATTTTAACGGTTCCATCAACTCTGGAACGTCGAGTTATGTCTAGAAGGATCTTTAGTGTGGATAATATAGTTACTCATTGAACATGTTGTTTCCAATGAGTACCACGACAAGCTCGTCAACAAAATCTAGATGCCTTCTCTCATGTATAATTCAGTATATTGTAGTCCACCCTTTATTCCCCAGAACTTTAGTTTCTTATATCTCTTCATCAGCTTATGTTACTCTGCGGTTTATTTTTTGTATTTTATATATGTACACTCCCAATGATCATGTACTCGATTTTAATTGAATGTTTTCTTTTAGCTATTTGCACTGATGTTTGATTTCTTATATTTATTTCCTTATTAACTATGTGTTACGATCATGACCAAAAGTACACCTATAACACCCTGAGAGGCCCTAGACAAGCCACTTGACATAAATATACACATAGTAATAGACAAAAGTACAGTATTCTATACCAAAGAAACAGTTTGACAATTCAAAGCGGAAGTCTAACATAGTCTTGACAAGCCTTTCTAAATCAACAAAAGAAGTGGTCGGGACATAATTGGTACACCATGTACAACATCCGAAAGTAAAGACATAATAAAGCAATAAAAGTGAAATGGTCCTCAGAGTATGAGGACTCACCAAGTCTTCAAACCTCTAGAGTGATCAACTATCCACAAATGGAGGGAGAGGAGTCATCAAGCCCTACATTAGTGAAACAATGTAGGCACAAGTATGCATCAGTACATGGAATGTACTAAATATGAGGGACATGCAATAAAACATGAAATATGATTATAAGGGGACATAATCAGAAAACATGATGTGCATGATCAAGATAAACATAACAAAAAGCCTTAAAGAAGAATCATGAATCATGTATATGGTTGATCCACTAACTATGACACTTAAGGAAACCTACATGGGCACATAGTTAGGGACAAGGATATTGCTACCAGAGACCTGACCTCTACTAATGGGAGAGTGTCAATCTCAATATCCTCTCGGTGCTAAGTAAAATCCTTACTGGATTTGTCATAAACATAAACATATTATTATACATGAAAAATTTCAATGAAGTCACTACTCCAAGCTAAAAACATCATATAATAGCTCCTTAAACCTTGAATCGTGCATGAGTTAGAAAACCATGACCCCTTAATATGAGAAAACCTTTCACAATTGAATTGATGCCGATCCTTAAGCAAAGATCATAAGATAGTCTTGTTCATAAGTCATGCACAAGTTTATGAAAACACCATTCATAGCTTCATAGTTTCTTTATACATTCATATAAGTTAGGGTTCATAATCAAAATCACGATCAAAGTAGGGATTCATATGGAATTGATTGGAAAGCATATAATTAATCTAGATAATGATAATATGATCAAAACTCAGACTATTTAATTCATACAAATATAACCCATGATGATTGAATGAAAACCTAATCAATTTAAGGAGATTGAATTGGGGAAATTGGAGAAAACTTTGGGACTCAATGGGTGAATGGAACCCATTGATGAACTCCCTACATACCTTAATCTCAAATATCACAAGTAGATAATGAAGAAACCTTAAACACTTGAAAAACCCTAGAAATTCCTTCATCGCCTTGAAGAGAAAACCTTTGAGAGGACTTTGGGAATTTTGGGGGAACGAAAGAGAATGGGTAGATTTTGGGACTAAATTAGTTAAACGGGCTTATTTATAAGGAAAAACATAGTATAGGAATAAGGTGCATAAAAAAAAGGCCTAAATACCCCTTTAAAACAAATTTCGGTCAGCCCTACGAATATAACCTACGGACCGTAGAAATTCTTATCGACCGAACTGCTCAACTGTGGGTTGAGGGACTGGGCCTAAGTCTAGAGAAAAACCTACGACTTGTTTCTAAGGACCGTCAATATTCCTACGGTCCTTCGATCCATCTTTAGAACTAAACTTTCAGCTCAAAGTTTCACCAAGTCTCAAACATTTCTACGGGACCATCCTACGCTCTGTAGTCAATTCAATGGGCCATCATGGTCAATTGTGAAATGGTTTACTGGGGCTTGATTTACAAAATAATTTTCCCGTAGAACTTCTTGTGACTCATAGACTTGTCTCGTGGATTTGAACCAGTAGCCATCTTTTGGACTTATTTCCTTTTCCATATTTCGAGGTGTACAGACCTGATTATGTTGTTAGCGAAAAGCCAAAGGATAAAGAATTGGGGTCAGAAAACATTTTTGTAGTAACTTGAGATTTCCTAGCCTAGTTCAGATTTGGACAAAATCGGAGTCAGTGAGGTCTAGGGAAATCTGGTAACAATCGGGTGACTTATTTATGATTTAATCGTGGTTAGATAAGTTGTTAAGAAATTTGTACGACTTTAAGAAATTAAATTTGAGTGAGTAGAACTCCCGAAACTGATTTTAGCATGAACAGGTATTTTCTGAGTGTCATGGGATGATGGTATGTTGTGAAATGGAAATTTCAGAATTCTTTAAAGAGCTCACTAGTTCGTTCAAGCCGCCTTGGCGGGGCTTTTTGTCTCTCTGGCAGGGCCGCTGCAGCGGGGTGAGGGCCATTGTGGCAGGCTCGACGCGACTTAAACTTGTTAATAAACCCCTAAACAACCTTATTATGCACTTATCAACTTTTAGAGCTAAAGAAGAACCCCAGGTGACTCCTACTCTTTTTTTCACCATTCTTGAGGCTAAAGGTAAAATTTTCACTCTCGAATCTGTTTTTTGATCCGTAGAACGTAATAGAATGGGTAAATATTGATAGGGGGGAGGGGGTTGTTATAGATTCTATGGTGGAAACTACCCTAAATTAGATAATTGAGATCATGGGTTTGATCTAGGGTTCAAAGATTTGTTAGTAATTTGGGTAATTAGTGATTGTTTATTGATTCCCATATTATATTGATTGTTTGTAGACCAAGAACAAGAGGAATGAATCCGAAAAGGGAAGGATCAAGTTTCTTAGGGTTTCAAGCTTGCTTAGAAGTAGGTGATGGTTATGATTTCATGTTGGTGTGATATATGTTTGTAATTGCTTCATTATAATGCGTGTATATATGCGAAAGTTGCATTATTGATCACCCTAATCATAAATAAGGATAATTGACTAATTGTATGCCATGAATCACCTCTTGTTGTATGATTGTGAGAATATACATTGTGATTGTGATTGTGGTTTGTTGAATGGGCGGGTGTCACGATCCGACACAGTAACTGGGATCGGTTGCCACATTTTGACATAAATATGGGATCGGCTGCCACGTTCTAATATAACTAACTATGGGATCGGCTTCCACGTTCCGGCATAACTAACTATGGGATCGGTTGCCACGTTTCGACATAAGTATGGGATTGGATACCATGTTCCGGTATGCTAAATATTTGGGTTTGGGTTCCATGAGAGGACCATTGAATTGGGTTCTCTGAGAGGACCATTGTAATGTGTTGTGTATCTACTTGTGATGAGTTCGTTCATATCTAATGATGATGGCTATTAGAAGATGGTATGTTGCTCTAAATTGATATAACTTTGACATGCGAGAATCATGAAGTTGTTCATTGTTCGTATATGCTGATGATATTGTATATGTTCGATATGTGCATGTGATTATATTGTTGTATTGACTAATGTATGTTACACTTAGTGGGATAGTTGTGTGATCCTACGAGTACACGGTGGTTATGTACTGATATTGCACTTGCTCCTATTTTTGTTGAGTACAGGGCATCTTCTGGCGGCTATTGACAGACCTCATTTAGAAGATCAGTGATCGCCAATTTGAATTTAAGAGTGAGCCAGTTCTTTCAGGCTTCCTTGAGTTCTCTTTTTATCTAGTCCATCATATTCGGACTTAGACTAGTTCTTTAGATGATTTTCTCGTTTAGACTTATGAATCTTGTTAGAGTTTTGGTACATTGACTTTCAGGTTCTAGGGGTTGAATTTCCACATTAGTTTGGTTAGTTATTTGCTTAAACCTTAGAGTTTATGGGAACTCTATATAATTTCTATATTTAAAAATGCTATTGTATCTTTAAATGTCTTAGTTTGCATAAAATTTGTTATGTTTGGGTTGTAGTAATGGATCTCCCACTGGAGGGTTTGTGTGGGTGCCAACCACAATAGCGTGGGTCATGACAAAGTTGGTATCAGAGCATAGGTTCATTGATCTCATTGTACCAAAATGAGTCTAGTAAAGTCTTGCGGAACGGTACGAAGACGTCCGTACTTTTCTTCGAGAGGCTATAGGACTTTAGGAAAACTCACTTCTTTCTACTCCTTCGTGCTATGACTTGAATCCAATTGGTATCTGGGTGATACAAATTGGTATCTTCCCTCCTTCACTCTATGGTCCGAACTAAAGCAACAAAAGTGGTTACCATCAGTTAAAGATTGAGGCGGTTAAGAATTAGGTTCAACCAAGCTCTATGATTGAAATTAAAAGTTTTATGGGGCTCGCTAGCTACTATTGTCGCTTGTGGTATGAGTTGAGTCCAATTGGTATCTCTAGATTCCAATTAGTATCTCAACGAAGTGAACTAGTTTTTGTGGTCACAACTGAGGGGCCACAAGCAAAGCAAATTGGAAACTGAGAAGGTTCCAACTGGTATCTGGACCTAGGGGTGGTGAGAATGCATGGATAATCAAGAATGGTCATCCATGGAGCGAAATAATTAATTAAGAATTTGGACTTATCTGTAAATTGTATCTTGGAAACTTTGAATGCGTGCTTCTGGTTGTCTGAATTAACTGTGAATGTGAAGTTGTAATTGCTTGAATATGATGAGGTGATTATGTGCAAAATAAATGTGTGTCTGAACTTTGATATGTACAATATATTGGCCTAGTCGTTGAAGTTATGCAAGTTGTAAATACTTGAGTATCGTGAAATTCGTTGTGAAAGGAAGATCTTGACTAAGGATCGTGTGAGTGTTTGGGTGTATCATGGGGATGTGTGGGTTGTGGTGCTGAATTGACAAGAATGAATTGGTTTATGTATCGTGGGATTAACTGGGGGTAGACAATGATTATCCTAGTTATGAGGATTATTCTAAAAATGTATGTGTTATAGCTGGGAACCTTTGGGGGAAACTGGGAAAGAAAAGAAACCCAGAAAAATTGTTGGCAAGGATTTGTTTCCGTCATGGCCGCTGGGGTGGGATTCATCCCAACAAGGTGAGGTTGCCAGTGCGGAAATTTTATCGTCAGAGCGGGATGAGGCGAGGCAGAACATTAACCTATCTTCCCTATTTTCCCTTACCACAATTATGGATAAGGTGTGTTAAAATTGTGGAGAACCTGGGCATATGAAGAGGAAATCAGCAAGGCCATGAAGGCCGGGGAAATGGTAATATAGGTAGAAGAGTAGTGCAACCAGGCAAAGAGGTTGCCCGTCAAGAGGACAGAGCTCAGTTTTATGTTTTTCGGGTAAGACTGAGTTTGAGGGTGTGATGCAGTGGTCACAAAAGCTACTCTTATTTGTGCCCGAATGGGTATTATTTTGTTTGATCCGGGTTCTACTTATTCATATGTGTCAGTTCAATTGCATTGGGATTTGATGTGGTTTGTGATATACTTGATGCCCCCATCCATGTTTCTACCCTAGTTGAAGAGTTAGTCATAGTCACCCATGTATATCGTGTTGTCCTATTGTGTTTAAGGATTTTCAGAGTGGGGTTCATTTGGTTATGCTGGATATGACTGACTTGATATAATCTTATGCATGACTTGGTTGTCCCCCTATTATACCGGGCTTAATTGTAATGCTAAGTCGGTAACTCTAGAGATCCCCGGTAGGGAAAGATTAGATTGGGAAGGGGCTACAAGCCTAAGTCAGCTAAGGTCATATCTTTTGTGCGGGGTAGAAAAATTGGTAGGGAAGGATTGTTTGATGTAATTGGCTCATATTTGGGATGTTGAGGTCGAATCCCCCTCTATTGAGTCTATTCTTGTGGTGTCAGAATTGAGAGAGGTTAAAGCTCAAATCCAAGGGCTTCTTGATAAAGATTTCATCCGTCCTAGTGCTTCCTCGTGGGGTGCTCCTGTCTTGTTTGTTAAGAAGAAAAATGGTACTATGAAAACTGGTAATTTTATCTTAAGCCATAAAGGAGTGGATTGATACCGTAATGACAAGCTTATGAATAAGGAATGTCCCAATGAGTATACTTGGGTGAAGGAAATTGAAGACTTTAGTAAGAATGTGCATACCAAGATTGTGTTAGTCCTTTAAATTTGATGAGTATACATGAGTTTTAGGTGTCATGTTGATGAAAAGGTTTGACTTCATAGTGATAGTCAGGGCTAACTGAGCTTAATGGTAATAAGAGTTCGCGATGAATTGTGATGGGATGCAACTATATAATAAGATTGTTGGTTAAGCGAATTCTTGTATAGTAGTTACAACTTGCGAGTATCTACGGTTGTGGTTTTCTAATATTTGGTGAGTAATGTGGTTGTATGGAAAGTTATAAGAGATGGTAGGACATCACTCGAATAGAATGTTAAAGAGTTAGAGTTATAATGAAGGAAAATATAGTAGAATGTAGTACTGCCTTTAGAGAGAGGCTAGAGCAAGAATATTTTATTTAATTCTTAAAGCTAAAGAGTTATCTTTAGAGGAGTATATAATTGGGTTCAGAGACACATGATTTCATTTGTTTTGTTGTGGCTATGGTAATAGTATCACAAGTGTGTCAGATTGGTTAGAAACTATCGAAAAAGACTTGAGAAAGGAGTGTGCGGACATTAGCTTGAGTGTGATGACAAATGTTTGGTCCTGTTTTTTAGTCTAGTAATGAGTATGATTGAAATTTTAGCGAAATATATGGTAAGATCGATGGAGATGCAATCAATAATAAATGGAGATCCATGAATTCATAAAAAATCTTCAAGGTACAAGCTAATGTTGATAGAGAAAGGGATTGTGTTATATGGTGGAAATTACAATTCAGATTTTTCAATGTGAGTCTACATTCGTGGTGATGTATTTTGTCAAGGTATGAATTGGCAAGGTGAGAAATGATCAATTGTATCCGATATTGAGCACTTGAAAGGACTTACACCTGGGTTGAGTCGTAAGTTTACTACTATTGATTGATAAGTACCTAAGAAAGGTTTCATTTTTCAAAGTGTTGGTTTATAATAAGGTAAAAGGTCAGAGTGCTTATGATGGTTAATACTGTTGTGGGTATGATTCACTAGCTATGCTCTAGTGTGTTTTCACTTTTGTGGGTGGATCCCTAGTGGTGGATCAGGGGTACCAAATCCTGCGATGTTCTATTGGTTGAGTGGGAAGATTGGGAAGATTTGGTTGTCTCGAATGACATAATTGGTGTTGTCTTGGAGTTGTTAAAGTATATTAGTGGTTCTACATGTACCACCTTAATTATGAGAAATTATAGAAGAGCTACCATGAGTAATTGTGGTTGTCCGGCAATTTTAATATTTCATCTTGTTATCGAGGTCATGTATCGATTATGTGTGGTTGAATGTGGGGATCATTGAATCCAATTCTACTGTTCTTAAGAGGTAATCTATAATTACTACATCTAGCATTTCGATTGTTTTGCTAGAGGGTCTGTATGCTTGGACATATCCCTCAATAAGTATCTAATGTCTAAAGATCAAAATTTTGTAACTTAAGCTTATGGAAATTTATGTTGTGAGAAAGAGATGTTGATAAGAACTATGATTGTTTGGGTATAATGAGTGTGTGTTGGTTGGTTCAGGTTCACTGCTATTTGTAGCGAGTTTTGACTTGGAATTTTATCACGCTTAAGTGCTAAAGGATTCGTCTGGATGATTGTGTTAAGGTCCTTTATAACATGTTGTAGACGTGTGTACTATCAACCTTGGTGGTTGTTGGGAATCATTTTTTGTTGTTGGTTGAGTTTACATACAATAATAATTTATCACTCGAGTATTGAGATGACTTCATTGAGGCATTGTAAGGGAGGATGTGTAGGTATTCAATTGGTTGATTTGAGGTCAGAGATGTGAAACCCTTAATGGGTAATGAGATTCGGTAAGAAGGGAATGCGAGAGAAGTATCCTCAGTAATTCGATGATTCAGCTACTACTCTACCCCTAATTGATCACTCGGGGACAAGTGATAGGTAAATTGGTATCTATTGTAACAACCTAATTCCGTCATTAGAGAAAAGCCAATGGATAAAGAATTGGGGCTAGAAAACTTTTTCATAGTAACTTAAGAATTCCTAGCCTAGTCCAGATTTGGCCGAAATTGGAGTCAGTGAGGTCTAGGGAGATCTGGTAACAATCGGTTGACATATTTATGATTTTGATTACATGAGTGGTTAGATAAGTCGTTAAGGAATCTGTACAACTTTATGGAATTGAATTTGGGTGAGTAGAACTCCTGAAACTGATCTTAGCGTGAACGGGTATTTTTTGAGTGTCATGGGATGATGGTGTGTTGTGAAATGGGGATTTTGGAATTCTTTAAAGAACTCACTGGTTAGTGCAAGCCGCCTTGGCGGGGCTTTTTGTCGCTCTAGTGCGGTCGTTGCAGCGAGGTGTGGGCCGCTATCGCGGGGTCGACGAGACTTAAGCTCGTTAATAAACCCCTTAACGACTTTATTATGCACTTTTTGATTTTTAGAGCTAAAGAACGAACCCCAGGCGACTCTTACTCGTTTTTCTCCATTTTTAGGCTAAAGGTAAGCTTTTCACTCCCCGAATCCATTTTTCGATCCGTAGAACATAATAGAATGGGTAAATATTGATGGGGGGTTTTGTTATAAATTCTATGGTGGAAACAACCCTAAATTGGATAATTGAGATCATGGGTTTGATCCTAGTTCATAGATTTGTTAATAATTTGGGTAATTAGTGATTGTTTATTTATTCACGTATTATATTGATTGTTTGTAGACCAGGAACAAGCGGAACGAATCCAGAAAGGGAAGGATCAAGTTTCTTAGGGTTTCAAGCTTGTTTCGAGGTAGGTGATGGTTGTGATTTCATGTTGGTGTGATATATGTTTGTAATTGCTTCATTATAATGCATGTATGTATGCAAAAGTTGCATTATTGACCACCCTACTCGTAAATGAGGATAATTGAATAATTATATGCCATGAATCACCTCTTGTTGTATGATTGTGAGAATATACATTGTGATTGTGATTGTGATTGTGGTTTGTTGAATGGGCGGGTGTCATAATCCAACACACTAACTGGGATCGGTTGCACGTTCTAGCATAAATATGGGATCGGCTGCCATGTTCTGGCATAACTAACTATGGGATCGACTGCCACGTTCCGGCATAACTAACTATGGGATCGGTTTCCACATTCCGGCATAATTATGGGATCGAATAAGAAGTTTCGGTATGCTAACTGTTTGAGTTTGGGTTCCATGAGAGGACCATTGAATTGGGTTCTTTGAGAGGACCATTGTATTGTGTTGTGTATCTACTTGTGATGAGTTCGTTCATATCTAATGATGATGGATATTGGAAGACGGTATGTTGCTCTAAATTGATATAACTGTGATATGCGAGAATCGTGAAGTGTTCATTGTTTGTATATGTTGATGATATTGTATATGTTCGATATGTGCATGTGATTATATCGCTGTATTGACGAATGTAGGTTACACTTAGTGGGATAGCCACGTCATCCTACCAGTACACGATGGTTGTGTACTGATACTGCACTTGCTCTTATTTTTGTTGAGTACAGGGTATCTTCCGGCGACTATTGACAGACCTCGTTTAGAAGATCAGTGATCGGCGATTTGAATTCAAGGGTGAGCCAGTTCTTCCGGGCTGCCTTGAGTTTTCTTTTTATCTAGTCCATCATATTCAGACTTAGACTAGTTCTTTAGATGATTTTCTCGTTTAGACTTATGAATCTTGTTAGAGTTTTGGTACATTGACTTTCAGGTTCTAGGGGTTGAATTTTTGCATTACTTTGGTTAATTATTTGTTTAAACCTTGGAGTTTATGGAAACTCTATATAATTTCTTCATCTAAGTATGCTTCTGTATCTTTAAATGCCTTAGTTTTCATAAAATTTGTTATGTTTGGGTTGTAGTAATGGTTCTCCCACTGAAGGGTTTGTGTGGGTGTCAATCACGACGGTCTGGGTCGTGACACGAGGTGTTACAGTTACCTTACTATCCATAATGTAGACCCCCCCCCCATGAGAATCGAGAGCCAAAAGAGGAAAAGGTTGATCCTGAAAATTTCCGCACAGAGGATATGATTTCACGTATTCTAACAAAGTGGAAGGGTCGGACAAAGTGCTAAAAGAAATGAAAAGAAATGAAAGACGACGTCTCATCTCTGAACCAGACGGTTACTTCTCACTCGGTGTCCATTAAATAGCTGGAAATGCAAATGGGTCAAATTTCGTCCCATTAAAACCCAAGGCCAAAAATGGGACTACCAAGTGATACTTTGGTTATCCAAATGAATGAGTTGTTAATGAGTATCCTCGTCGTGCCACGACGTTAAATAAGACCCTTCTTGGGAGGCAACCCAAGCTTTTATGTTTTTAATATTGTTGTTTGAATAATGGTTGTTGAATGTGTAGGTTAGACTCGCCATACAGGTCCGCCAGCTCATTATGGATCGCCTTTTGGACCAACTAGTTAGCTAGAGGCTCTGTTAAACTCGGTGGACAAGGGAGCCATTCGGCGCATCGCCGAATGGTTGGCAACATATGTGGGTGTTGCCGGCTGGGGCACGAACTGAAGGGTCAAAGGCCTAAAACCATTTTTAAATTCAAAACTCCCTTCATTTCCTACTTTCCGACGTTTACACTTTCACAACCACACTTTAAATTTTGTACTTATTTTCTTTGCAATTTTTGTGTGGGATCAATTGCTCGGGGAAAGAGTTGTGCTTTTTGCTTTGATTTTCTAGCCTAGCACTCATTTGTCTACTATTAAGGTTGGTTATCCAAACCCTGTGTTTAACTTTTTAGTAGTTTTCAAATGAATGATCATTTACTTGTTGATTTATGTGTGCGATAATGAGTGTTTGAATGATTGTTGTTAAGGTGTGCCTATAAGATCTCGAATTGCCTATGCATGTCTGCTTATATTTGTGAAATCATATGTGTTAGCATGCTTAAAATGTTGGGTTGTGTTGATTATATCTTTCCGTCTAGTGTGGGTGAAGTTTGAGTAACCCTGATAGTGCCAATCGTCTAATTTTGCACAATGATAGAGCGGGGACGTCACTCTCAAAGGCAAAAGACATCGAATGGCTAATTTTGGCCAAATCAGGGGAATTTTGAGTACCCTAAAGTCATGGGTAATATGAGTCTAAATCTAACTGCATAGAATAGGTGCTTAATTTTGTTCTCATGGGCCATAGGGTAGAAATTTAAGGTTGGGATCAAAATTTTGCACGTTGGACCGTTCGGCGAAGTGGGTCGAGGTCGAGCTCACCGAATGGTTCGGCGGTTCGCCTAAAGACCATGGATCGCCTTTTAATTCTTCAAGATTGTAGAAATTATTCTATAACATTCGGCGATACGCCTGAGCCCTCCGATTTCACTCGGTGACTCACTGAATGTCCCTTGGATCGTCCTTCTGAGCCCTTAATTTTGAAAAATATTCTATGACATTCGGCAATCTACTTTTAGTTAGCTGAATGGAGTCGGCGATTCACCGAAAGGCCCTGAGCATCGCCGACCTGTGATGAATTTTAAGAATTTTTGTTCTGGAACATTCATCGAACCCGATTTTGCTCGCCAAATGGGTTTGGCGACTCACCGAATGACTCGGTAATCTTTCCCGTAATTTTACAACTTTGAGATTTTTTTATTAACTAAGTCTAATGTATTCAACTTTTCTTTGCAGATATGGTTAGACCAAAGGTAGCCGAAAGAAATCAACCACCCCGAAAGCATGCACGAGGCATTGTTATTAATGAGGAGGTTGCACCCTCCTATACCACTCAGGTCAAACTCCCTCCGACTAGGGAAATGAAAGGGTCAAAGGCAAGTTGCGCCCATGCCAGCAGAGGAGAGCTTTGACAGTAAGGGCTTTTATGCCTCCCACCTCACTACTTCAGAAAGTGAGGGCAACTCAGGTGATAGTTCGCCAACCTCCGTGTCTCAACCAGAGGATGATCAGACTCTCCAAACTTAGAGAGTGTAGCTACACTCCAAATCTTTGAATGATCCAGCCAGGATCCCAGCCGACTACTCCTCCTCCAGCTTCGATTGAGATTGTAGAGTAGGTTCCTCTGGTGCCACCAGTTCAAGCACCCCACCCCGTTCATTGAATAGACTGAAGGCAGAAGGTTTGAGGACAATTCTAGAGGAGAAGCGCTTTCTTAGTGACAGAGTAGTAGACCGGTACCTGGAGGTGTGGAACACGATCAAGTTCCACAAGTTTGAAATCCTCACAAAGCCTCGAGGCTCCTATATTCCTACTTAGGTTCGGGAGTTCTATGCAGAATATGGAAAGCTGCTATCTAAAGGGAAGAAAAAGGCCAAATCGTTCAAGCTGATTGACCATGTAGTGGTGCAGGGCCGAAAAGTGAAATGTAGCAGCATTGACATCAATGAGGTGTTAGATTGTACAGTGAACTTGATCCACCACCTAGTTGATCGGATCTAGAAGATGACCCTAGATGACTTGAAAGGTTGGTTGGCTCTGCTGATCTTAGATATCAATCCACAGTGGATAGAAAAAGGGTCCCGATAGAGAAGAAGGACCTCAGTGTGGCCACCCAGTACTTGTTTGGGCTTATCAGTAGCATAGTGATGTCATCGCAAAACGAGTCAATATTTAGGCATCTGAAGGCTGCTCTATTGGGCTATATAATGGATTCTGATAGACTAAATTTGGGCCTGATCGTTGAGCCAGAGATAATTATGAGGGCCAAGCAAAGCCAGACCTCTCTCCCATTCCCAGTCTTGATCACATAGCTGTTTAGACGAGCTCGGGTGCCAGTGATTGAGAAGACAGATGTGGAAGTGACTCCAACTTCCTCTACTGACATCTGGAGGATAGAGAACGAGTACACTAGAGACGAGATGGAGAGCTCCACCGATGGATACTTCCCTGGTGGTTGATATGGAGATGTTGCCAACAGAGGAAGTCCTCCCTCCTCAGGCCAGTGAGCCTACGGGTACCCCTAGCACCTCCACTTCTTTTCCTTCTGGTTCTACTACTGCTCCTCCCACTATTTCTGCTTCTTCCCATCCTCCGTTGACCTAGACCATGCTATAAAAAATGGGCCACCTGGCCCAATCTGCTGATGTTTGTGCCTCTCGGGTAAAGGTTATTGTCCCTAAGATAATTGAGAGGCAATTGCAGCTTCTCTAGCTTCGATCAGGGTCGAGTTGAGGGGATACCAGCAGATGATCCACACTCATGGATTTTCACTAGATTCCCTCATTGTGAGAGTTGAAATTTGTGAGCAAGGAGAGGGTGCCTCCGCGGATGTGATAGCCTTAAAGGACGATATTGTTGGGTTGCGTTGAGATGTGGATGAGCTTAAATCCATCGATCTTTCGATGCTATTCGTCACTGTAGACCTCCCTGAGGTTCCGAGCGCAGATGTCCCATCCAGTTCTGAAATTACTCAGGCTACAACGATTGGAGATGTTGCTATGGATAATACGGGCACTAAGTCATAAGCAGAGACCGATGATGAGGCACTGGGTGTTCGTGAGGCATCGACTTATTGAGGACCTCGAGGGAGCCATGGTTCAGACAGCGGTAGAGGCATCTTTGAGAGATACGTCGATGGTAGGCTCAAGTGGAGCGAAATATGTTGTTGAGCCTGGCACTAATGCCCAGACTGAGGGACTAACTGACGTGCAGAGTTCACTTCAGGCCTAGCCTGATAGAAGGATTTTGACTCTTTCTCAGTTTTCTGTTTAAATTTTTTTCTTACTTTCTTTCTTTCGCATTTGAGGACAATTGCTTATTTTGTTTGGTGGGGTGAGGTACTTATATACATACCTCTTTGGGTTATCTTTTTAATATTGTTGTTTTATGTGTGTGAATGTTTGATCTTGTTTATATATCATGGTTTTTTATTCATAGGTGTTGTGTTAATTTTGAGCCATTGGTTTTAATATTAATATTGGCTTTGCCACCTCTTGATACGTGTAAATGTGGTTGTTCTCTTGCAAATTTGTGTACCAATTGTGATCAATACCAATGACTTTAATAGTGCTCTTAATTGAATAATATGTGTGTGCGATTCTGATGAGGCAAACTTGAGTTGCATAATTCATGTCTGAACTCTTAGAATCTCATTGTGACTGCTCGGTTGTTGAAATGAATCTTGTGATGATTGTTGCACGCTAGCTAAAATTGTAGAGTCATGTTTGATGATTGTGTTGAATGTCGTGTGTTGTGAGGTTGTCTTAAAATGTGTGTTTGATAATACCTATAACTTTCCCTGCTTTTCTAATCGACTAATGTAGGCGAAAGATAGAGATGATCTTAGGCACCATTTGTGGAGAGTGAACCATAATTTCCATTATACCTCTTTGTGACCACCTTATGAGAGTGTCAACCTTGATTGGCACCGTTTGAGCCTATCCTTTTATTTGGATGCTTGAATACTTTTGACCCCTTTCTGTCCCACCTTAAATCTTCATGAAGCATTGGTTGCTGTGAATTGCCAAGGTAGGCTAAAAGCCTAAGTTCGGGGTGTGGTGAAAAAGGAGGAAAGTCAAGAAGTTTGAAAAGTTCACTCTTGAAAAATCATGTTGAAAAAGATGAAACCCCTCCATATAAAAAATAAAGGGAGAGAAAAGTAAAAGAAGAAAAAGATCAAAAAAGAAAAGAATTGTTGAAATACAGTATGTGCAATGACAAAAAGGAATGGGGTATCCAATGAATCATGCTTAAAAGTGGTTGGGTGGGTTGTGAACATTGAAATGAATGAAAGAAAGGGAAAAAAATGAAATGCAGGCCATGATTCATGGAGGTAGAAGTCACTAAGACAAAATGGTCATAACTTTAACCACAGCCCTGTTACAAGCCTTGAAAGACCTTTGTGATCTTGATTGAGCTTAATATCATGTTGATTAGAAAATACGGGAAAGCCTAAAGGGAAAAATCATGCATGTGTTTATCTTTGAGAGAGTGAGAGTTGCTTTTGATTCTTACATTCTGAAAACTTTATGATCTTTGTGTGAGTATGGAATCATTCTTGTTATGAGGGCATTCAAATACTTTTGTTGAGCTTATGGTGTTTTGATTTTCTGATTTCAATGTTGATTTGAAGTGGGTTTGATTGATAGTTGTGTTTTAATCTATGAATTGTAGTTTCAAATGCAAGTCTAACTTGGTATTCTAGGCTTGCTTAAGAAAGATGTTTTAGAATTAATACTATCAATTGATGATTGTAGTGATTGGGTTATCGTTGATTCAACTCGAGAGAGTGAATCTAAATTTGATCCTGCCAATCTAGTTCGAGAGAGTAGATTAATTAAGGTCTTGGGCTGATCATAGTGTTATGCATGTCGAGGTTCGAGAGAACTCCCCTGAATCATGTTAGTTGATATAGAGATGGCTATCATAGTTAAAGCCTAGCCTACTCACTAATATTCAGTGAATCTTAGTAAATTATAATCACCCATTTAGTAAAATTAGCAATTAATCGATCATATCCCGGAGAATCAATCTGAACTTGATTACTACCCTATTTTTTGTAGTTTTAAATTTTTCACTCTAAACCGCATCTGACATTTGTTGTCAACCCCTGAAACTTACTTTAACTTGTTTTGATAATGTTTACTTCTAACAAACGACTAGACCACTTTCTTTACTTCGTAACTGAATTCTATTATGTATCAATCCCTCTGGGATCGACCCCAACTCTTCGTTGGGTTTATACTTGATTGCGACCGCCTAAACTTAGAATTTGATGAAGTGTAATTGAGTGTTATCAGTCAACAGATGTTCATGACGGACCGCCGGTCAGACCATGGTCCGTCGATCAGGGTCCGTAGGTCGTGGGTCGACAATTATTTTTAGGGGCAGTTGGATCTTTTCCTAATTAGTTTAGCCTAATACTATTTCGTTTTACCCATACCTAAAACCCCTATATAAGTGGTTTTAACCCAAAACTTACACATTCAAGTCATTCTCTTAAATTCATCAAGAGAAATTGGGTTCTTCCTCTCAAATATATTTCTCTCTCTAGAACTTGAAAAAGGGTGGAAGCTAGCGTTCAAGGTAAAGTCTCCATTCCTCAATCATTTGTGGGATTTGATAGCAAGGTATTATAGTTTTTCATCCATGGAGCCCCTAAGTTCTCCCAATTGAAAAGTAGAATTCCCCAATTTGAGTTAGGGTTTTCTTTTCAGTTGTGGGTCTTTGTGAACATTGATTCAATTGAGTGAATCATGATTGATTATGCATGAATTGAAAGGATTCTATTCTTTATGATGAATTTCCATATACCCATGGCTAACCCATGTTTCCAAGTAGGAATTGATGTAAATTGGTTTTATGCTATGAAAGGAGAAATTATAGATTTAGATGTATTCTTATAGGATTTTTAAGTTACATTATGAATTGCTTTGAGATTGAAGCATATATGATGATTTATAATAATATTAGCTTTGCGAGTGAAGTTTATGTGATTAATTGTTTATGGTTGAGGTGATTGTTGTGGAAGGTATTTTCCCACACGATTTCTTATGTATAAATGTGAAAGGCTTTCTCACATTTAATGATTCTAGGTTGAAAGGATTTCTCACCTAAAATGAATCTAAGTTAAAAGATTATGAAATTGATGAGGCTAAAGGTGATTACCCATGACCTCTAAATGTGAATGATATGAGGCGATTATCCATATCCCTTAGCTTAGAATAAGAGGCGATTATTCTTATTCTATGAAGTTGAACAAGAGGCGACTACCCGCGTTCCTATGAATGTAAGTTAGACAAGAGGCGACTACCCATGATCTTAACCATGAATTGGACAAGGGGCGATTACCAATGATTCCAAAGTAAGAAGGATAAGAGGCGAGTACCCATGATCCTTTATAGTAAGGACAAGAGGCGAATACCCATGATCCTTTATAGTAAGGACAAGAGGCGAGTACCCATGATCCTTTGTAGTTAGTCAAGTGGCGATTCCCCATGTCTTTAAAAGTAAACTATAAGATGTAAAATGTTATGATAAATGATTAGCTGGGATTGTTGCTTTAGTTGCCTTCCATGATGAGTAAGACTAGAGGCGGTTACCCAAATCTTGACTAAGGATAAATTGAGGTTACTTCAAGAAGTAATCCTCACATGTTATGATGATCTATTATGTGCATTGATTATGCTTTATGACTTATGTTGTCTAATGCTTATGTTTTATGTTATGTTTATGCAAGCTATCATATTTAGTACATTCTTGTACTAACGCATACTCTTGCCTACATTTCTTATCCAAATGTAGGGTTTGGCGATCTCGATTCTCATCCCCGTGTCTAGGATCTCGGGGTCATGCACACCATTTTACATCTAGGGGGTACCCCTGGGTCCTGACAAACATGCTAATCAGACACTAGGTTTAGAATGGTTCTAGGATGTCTCAAAAACCACGTCAAGTAGAGTCTTGTTCATAAGTGTGAAATGTGCCACATTTATGAATAAGAGGCTACAAAATGCTTAAGAAACTTCACTTCTTTCTTTAATTTAAGTCGTGCGACAGAGTTCGACTCTATAATTTTTCCCTCCTAATCCTTACCCGATGGTCTACATGATATGACTACACTAAGAGCTTTTGCTAGAAGGAATGAGGGAGAGAATGCAAGTCAAGAAGCTCCCCCTCAGGCTCCTCAAGCTTCGGTTGATCCTCTGGCCAAACAAGTGACTAATGCAGAGTTTTAGGACTGCTTTTCAAGTGTTGGCTCAAGTCGGGACAGCCCAAGCTAATAGGGAGGTTGTGGTCCCCGTGAATCCAAATGTGGGTACAGCGGCATCTAGAGTAAGAGACTTCACTAGGATGAATCCTCTAGAATTTTATGGTTCTAGGGTTGAGGAAGATCCTCAAGAGTTCATTGATTAGGTTTACAAGCTTTGGCTTTCGTGGGAGTGACGCCGAAGGAAAAGGCGGAATTGGCTGCTTATTAACTTAAGGGTGTTTCTCAAATTTGGTTCACCCAATGGAAGGAAGCAAGGCCGGAAAATTCGGGTCCTCTTGATTGGGAAAAGTTCAAGTCTGCTATCCTTGATAAGTTCTTTCCTCTTGAAATGAGGGAGGCTTAGGTGCTTGAGTTTATCAATCTTCGACAAGGGAACATGAGTGTGAATGAAGATGCATTGAGGTTCACATAATTGTCAGGGTATGCTTCATCTATAGTGGCAGACTCTAGGCTAGAATGAGAAAGTTCATTTCAGGAGTGTCGAATTGGTTATGAAAGAATGTTGTACCTCTATGCTTATCCATGACATGGATATTTTTTGCCTTATGGCTCATGCTCAACAAATTGAGGACGAAAAACTTAAGGAGAAGTCTAGGGAACTAAAGAGGGCAAGAATTGATAATGGTAACTCTTGATACTCTAGGTTCAGTGGACGTAGTCGTTCAAGGTTTCAACAAAGATTTTCTGGTCAAGGTTCTTCTAATGCTCCTCCATGATCCAAAAAAGATAGGTTGTCTAACCCTAAGCCTCAAGGAGGGAATGGTAGTGGATCTCTATTGCCTACTTGTGCTAAGTGTGGAAGAAAGCATGATGGAAAATGTCTAGCAGGTACCAATGCTTGTTTTGGTTGTGGTAAGATGGACCACAAGTTAAGAGATTGTCCTTCTGTTGCTAAGAATGAAGGCGATAGTCTTCATAGGGCTCAACACTACCCTTCGTCCGGTCCATGTGGTTCAATTTCGAATGCTCCTAAGCAAAATAGGTTTAATGCACTTCAGACTCATGGTCAACAAGAGGGCTCTCGCAATGTGGTTTTCGGTATGTTTAAAGTTTTCTAACTTGATGTTTATGCTATACTTGATCCCGTGCTACTTTGTCTTTTGTGACACCATATGTGGCTATGAGATTTGATGTTCTTCTGGATGTGTTGTTAGAATCTTTTTATGTCTCTACTCTTATTGGTGATTCTATTGTGGCAAAGAGGGTCTATAGAAAATGTCCCATCTCCTTGTCCCATAGAGTTACTCTTCTTGATTAGGTAGAGCTTGATATGCTAGATTTTTATGTTATCCTTTGTATGGATTGGTTGCACTCTTGTTATGCTTTTATTGATTGTAGAACCCATGTAGTCAAGTTTCATTTTTATGAATGAGCCTATCCTAGAGTTGAAAGGGGGAAATTCTATGCCTAAGGGTCAGTTTGTCTCTTGTCTTAAAGCTACGAAGATGATTTCTAAGGGTTTCATATACCATCTAGTTAGGGTGAGGGATGTAGATTCCAAAACCCCTATTCTTGAGTCGGTCCCCATTGTTAACAAGTTTCTGGAAGTCTTCCCAAATGATTTACCTGGTATTCCTCCCAAAATGGAAATAGACTTCGGTATTGACATTCTCCCAATTACGCAGCCTATTTCTATTCCTCTTTACCGTATGGCTTTGGCAGTGCTAAAAGAGTTGAAAGAACAATTGAAAGATTTGTTGCATAAGGGTTTCATCCGACCAAGTATCTCTCCATGGCGTGCTCGAGTTTTGATTGTTAAAAAGAAGGATGGTTATATTCGTATGTGCATTGACTATCGCTAGTTGAACAATGTGACCATTAAGAATAAGTATCGTCTACCAAGGATAGATGATTTGTTTGACCAACTTCAGAAAGCGAGTTACTTCTCTAAGATTGATCTTCGGTTGGGTTATCACAAATTGGGGGTGAAAGAAGGTGATATTCCGAAGTCGGCTTTTCGAACTCGGCATGGTCATTATGAGTTTTTGGTAATGTGGTTTGGGTTGACTAATGCTCCGGCGGCGTTTATGGATTTGATGAATAGAGTGTTTAGACAATACCTTGACATGTTTATGATTGTGTTCATTGATTATATATTGATTTACTCAAGCAGTGAGGATAAGCACACTGATCGTTTGAGGAACGTGTTGCAAATTCTCAGGGACCAACAACTTTTTGCAATGTTTAGCAAATGTGAATTTTGGTTAAGGTTCATGGATTTTCTAGGTAACATTGTTTCAAGTAAGGGTATTGAGGTAGATCCTAAGAAGACAGATGCGGTCAAGAGTTGGCCTAAACCTCTTTCCCCTTCGGATATTAGAAGTTTCTTGGGTTTAGTTGGTTACTACAAAAGGTTTGTTTAGGAGTTTTCTTCGATTGCCTCTCCTTTGACGGCTTTGACTCAAAAGGAGGCTAAGTTCATATGGTTCGAAGCATGTGAGAAGAGCTTTCAAGAATTGAAAGATAGACTTACTTCCGCTCCCGTGTTGACTTTACCGGAAGGGACGGATGGTTTTGTGGTTTATTATGATGCCTTAAGAATTGAGCTAAGATATGTGCTTATGCAAAATGGGAAAGTTATTGCCTATGCTTCAAGGCAACTTATGATTCATGAGAAGAATTATCCTACCTATGACCTTGAACTAGCGGCGGTTGTTTTTGCCTTAAAGATTTGGAGGCACTATTTGTATGGTGTTCATGTCGATGTTTTCATCGACCATAAAAGTTTAAATTTTGTGTTTAGTCAGAAGGACCTAAATCTTCGCCAAAGAAGGTGGCTTGAGTTATTGAAGGATTATGATATGAGTGTTCTCTATCACCCTCGTAAAGCGAATATGGTGGCGGATGCTCTTAGTCGACTATATATGGGTAGTGTTGGTCATATTGAAGAGGATAAGAAGGAGTTGGCTTGAGATGTTCATAGATTGGCCCGATTGGGTGTTTAGATAGTAGACTCTACCAAGGGTGGTGTCATGGTTCACAATGGTTCAAAATCGTCCTTTATGGCGGATGTGAAACCCAAGAAAGGTCTGGATCCAATTTTGGTTGAATTGAGGAAAGTGATGCTTAAAACGTCTGTAGAGGCTTTCTACAAGGGGGAGATGGAGTGCTTAGATATCAAGGTTGTTTGTGTGTTCCAAATGTGAATGACTTGAGGGAACAGATCTTGTCAGAAGCCCATAGTTCTCGATATTCCATTCTCCCGGGAGCCACCAAGATGTACCGTAACTTGCAGAAAATCTATTGGTGGAGTGGGATGAAGAAGGATATTGTAGAGTTCGTGAATAAATGTCCTAATTGTATAAAAGTGAAAGTTGAGCATCAGAAACTAAGAGGTTTGTCCCAAACCTATTCTTAGTAGTTATAGCTATTTTGTGTACCCATTAGGCTAATGGGGGTTTGTTCAGGTTTTTACATAAACTTGTGTATAAAGTCTACTTTCTAGGCTTATGGGGTTCAGGTAGGTTTAGTTAGTTATACTTCTTTTCTGTTCTTAGTACAGTCGTCTGCATCTCTTTCAAATTCCACTATTTTTACTTTGTTTTTTTATTCTAGCATTTCTTTTTGCTTTTACTTTTCTTGCTTAATAGGCCTATGAAGCCTACTGAGTAACTATTCTTTGGTATTCATGCTACACTCTGCATCTATTTCATGATACAGGTCCGAGAATCAGTTACCAGTGCAGAGAGTCTAGCATGTTGCAGCTTCAATTTAGAGGTGAGGGTGAGCACATGGCATCCTAGACTTACCTAACTCTATTAATATTTTGTTGGCTTGTCTATTTATTTTTTAGATAAGCCTTGTATTTTGGGTCCACTTTTGGGACTTGTACTTTTTTAGTTTAGTAGCTCTGTATTCGTGACATCCACTTTCTATGAGGGATCTTTTATTTTATATATATATATATATATATATTATTATTATTATTATTATTATTATTATTGCTATTATTATTATTACTATTATTATTATTACTATTATTATTATCATTACTATTATTATTACTATTACTATTACTATTACTATTACTATTACTATTACTATTACTATTACTATTATTATTATTATTATTATTATTATTTATATATATATATATATATATAGTTTGCTTCCGCCTATTCCTCTATCTCTACTATTTCATTGCCACTTCTACTTTATTTCTACCCTTATAGTCGTTACTTGTTGTTCTGAGTTACGGATTGACTTACTTACTACTAGGTAAGACTAGGTTCCATCATGACTCGAGAGATCGGGTCGTGACACCTTATCTACATAAATTCCCAAAATTTAAGAATTGCATCTCAGTACTAGTCTTTCTGAATTTCCATTTTAAAAAATTGATTCAGAAAGTTTAAGAATCTAAACTCCACTCTTAGTCAGGCAGTCCATAGCAGAAGTTGTGCATCAATTATTAAGTCCACATATGTTCTTAATTTATTCATGATAATTTGATGATATCTGTAATGAAATATAGAGACCGAATATATGTTATGATTTTGTGATATATGTAAAGAAACCCAAAAGGATAATATGATAAAGATTTAAGGAAAGAGAATATGAAACGGATAATAAGAAAATAAATAAGTTCTCAACATTATATGAAAAGATAATCTAAATAACTATGTACATATTTAATAGATTGTTTTTACGTCAAAGTTTCCCACCTTGTGAAAGAAGGGAATATTATCGTCAAACTCTATAGTTGTGTATAGTTTGTTGTGCTAGTAATTTTTTTCTTGACCACTAACTTTGTAGTTGTGAACCAACCAGCGAGAATCTTGACGCCTTTTGTTATTTGCGTATAAGAAACTTATCTATGTTTTATCACCTAGCAATGGCTCAACACCCAAAAAAAAAATATCAAAACTAGAGGGGCCATGTTGGAGAAATGTGGTCCCAAAATTATACTTGCTACATGTTGCCATGTTATTTGTACATCTGGCCGAGTCTGATTTTACCCCATACAGTCTATTATTCATCGAGAAATTAGTGATATTAAAATTTTGTGCAAAAGTAAATGTAGTTAATTAGTTTATCCAACACATCTTGACGTATTTGGACAAAATATTTTTGTTAAAGTTGAAGAAAAAACTGTTGCAAATTGAAGTTCGATAAAAATTAGTCGGATCATTTTTAAACATGATTTTTACCTGGAAAAAAAGGTTAAGAATTTGTAAGTAAAATTATTTGCACTTGAAGTTCTCATCAAACAATTTTTAATTGTACTTTTGTATTTGCAAATTTTATAAAAACTTGTTTCAAAAGTACTGATTGGGAGAGAGGTGAGCGTGATAAGGCGGAAGGCAAGTGAGATAGTCATGTATGCTAGATACATGTGAATCACACTGGATACACACTAAGATACATTTATCTAGTGTGATTCACATGTAAGCCAGATACATAAGAGAGTGGCAAGCGAGATGGGAGAAATGTGTGGAAGGTGACTGAGATTTTTCTATGTATCCCAGATACATTCGAGTCCACTTGGATGCAGTGTATCTAGAATAAATTACACCTAATTTTGGCCTCATATATCCTGAGATACATGTATCTTGATGTATCTTGACACACCAAAGTTTAGTAAGATTTATAAAATCAATGTAATTAACTTCTAAACTTAAGGAATTTCTGTGAGTTCCCATTAAGTTATGATCCAAATATATCCCTAACATATTTTAACCCGAGTAACTTTGAAAGATAACATGAAACGATAAAATTTTGAAAAACTTGCTCAAGAAATTACCATTAAAACCAAAATCCCCAAAAATGGCGATGAGCAGAAAGTTACCTAATGAAATGATAGAAGAGATAGTCTCCCGGATGCCTGTAAAATTGGTAGGTCAATTCCGTTGCATTTCCAAGCAGTGGTGCTCTTTTCTTTCAGACCCGAAATTCATAAAAGCTTACCTCAATTATCAATCCAACAAACATGAAAAATTTAAGCTCATTCTCATCTCTGATGTTTCTCAATCTCTTCACTCTCTTCATATTAACCCTAACCCCCAAAATGGAATTGATGTAATTTCAACCGAGCTTAGTTTTCACGGAAAATGGAAGAAAATTGTTGGTTCATATAATGGCTTGGTATTGGTGTTGAATGAGGAATATGTTGCATTTTTAATCAACTCCACAGCCTTAGAATACCGTAGAATTCGAAACTCTCCTCTGGCTCTTCCAAAGCGTTGTACCTCTACCGCGTATGCCCTTGCGTATGATTTTTCTAGTGATGATTATAAGGTTTTTACTCTTTCTCGTTATAGAGATGTACTTGAAGGTGACTTTTTCTGTACATTTGTGGATGTCTACTCCGTGAGAATGGGTTTTTGGAGGAGACTTAAGAGTATATCTCATAATGGTGCAATTCTTATTCACGATTTTGGGGTTTTCCTAAATGGGGCTTTACATTGGTTGGCTGGTAAATATTATTGTTCTCCATCTGTAATTGTTGATGTTAATCTAACTGATGAGAAATTCTTTGAGGTGCCTATACCTACCATTACTACTACTTCTCTTTTGCGCTTTTATGGAATTGTGGCTCTTAAAGGGTGTCTTTATGTATTGAGTGATAGAAGAAATGAAAATAAAATTGATGTTTGAATGATCAAAGAATATGGGGTTATGGAGTCGTGGACCAAATCTAGTGTTGTAAAAAACACTTTCCCTTTTTGTCCAACACCCGTGTGTTTAATGAGTGATAATGACATCATATTAGTTGCGCCTGGGAAAGCAAAGTTGATTATCTACAATAAGAAAAAGGAACAACAGAGATAGATTAATGTTGATGGAAAAACTTCTAAGTGTATAAGAATTAGAACTTTCATGGATAGTCTTGTCTCTCCTATGATTGGCATGGAAACTAAGGGTAGTGACTATATCGCTTGATACAGTATTATGAGATGATGCCGTACTCAGGTATTGATTTCTTATTCATTTTGCATAGTATTTATTTGTTCCTTGTATTTGGTTCAATAGGAACCATAGAGTTTTATGAATGGTTTTTTTTCCTCGTCGAGTTATATAAATAATAGTTTTCTTGTCCTATAGAGTTTTGTGATGGTAATTCTTCTGTCCTGTTTCTTGATGTTTTGACTCTTCTTTGAATCATGAGTTAATTAATCTCACAATGGACTGCCGTAATTATTTAATTGCTCAAAACACTGAAATAACATTTTATGTTGCTACCTGCTTGATTGTGTAATTGTCAAGGCGTATTGCTACAAATATGAATATCAATGTTGGCTGGTATTATCTATCTATTGTTTTCTAAAAGTGGGAACATTCAAATTTAAATGTTCAAAAACCATATTAACTATTCTTAATTAATGCACCAAAATGTAAAAACAATTATCACAATAGTTAGTTTGTTGAGTTTCTTTCCCTTACTCGAATAGAAAATGAATTGACAATATATTACTATGTATTTTGTTCTTTTGTTGTAATTTAATGCACTATATATGAGTTGTGAATGATCTTCCTTTTCATTTGATGAATTAATTGATAAGTACCTTGAAGTGTTTATATTATTTCCAGATATATCTGATGAGTCCACGATTTGGACTCATTTGGAGATTTATTTTATTAGATTTAGTGTCCTCAAATGCATATTTTGTGCCAATAACAGATGTAAATCCTTGAATTTCAGGTATTTGGATTAAGGAACAAAGCATGAACACTAATGAGCAAAAAGGAACAAGGCAGCTGAAAAAACGAAGAAAAGAAGGCCTGAGTATCGCCTAAACCATTGGGCAAGTCGCCGAATAACCATGATCTCGCCTAATGTTCCAGTTTGCCAAGCCCTAAAGGAGAAAATCAAGTCGGCAATAGAAAGGAGCAGTCGGTAAGTCACCGAACGGTTCCACGATGCAGTACTATTTCACCCAAAGTTACATAACTTGAAGATGTTGAAGGCCAAAGAAGAAAGGTGATGGAATTGACCAAAGGGCGGATCGCCGAGTGGATCGGCGATCCCGACTTATGGCGCTGAATGATCCTTCACTGAACATTTTTGGCGACTATAAATTCATTTTTAATTTCTTAGATTTTAAAGAGGAAGTTTTAGTATCTATCATTTTATTGTTCAGTTTTCAAGTTTCAGAGCAAAGAATTGAGTTTTGAGACAATGTTTCCTTAGCTTTGAAGATTTGAAGATTTCCATTTTTGAGAAATTGGAAGTGGGTGTTGAAGATTCTTCATCTTAGACCTTTGTAAAGACAGTATTAATCTTACCCAGTTGATGGAAACACAATTTGGTAACGATTTCTATCTTTTTATGATGTCTAGCTAAAACCCCAATTCTGGGGGTGTGATTATTTGATAATGAATTGATTTAGCTGCTGGGTATTGTTAATTAATAGTGTAAATGTTGTTTAAAAGTTATTTCATTCAGTAATTGTGGCTTAATCTAAAGGGTTGTAGTTGCAAATGCACCTCTACCTTCGTGTTTTTGGCTTGCGAGAGAGAGAGGTATTGTCACGACCCGGGAGCACCCCCAAGTCGTAACAAGGCGTACTCGACCCCGAAGGGGTCTCATACAAGCCACATAGTCATTCATTGCATTCAATATTGAAAATAGTGCGGAATAATAAAAAAACTTATTTACATCC
>JAJOOR010007761.1:0-36627 GCA_036250505.1 Solanum acaule | reverse complement strand
TTATCATTTTGATTTATTAAAAGGTGAGATTCTGAGATGGGTCAATATGCCTGGTAAGTTGGATGATAATAATATATATTGGTGAAATAATAAGTTAGCTGATGGAATTCATTCTCTTTATAGAGATTGATTGATATGCCTTTTTGAGAAACTTATAAGTTTTCATCGTGTCAAATCTTGCAAGTGGATTTATGAATCCGACGCATGAAATAAGTTAAGTAGTGCTCTAAAGAAAATTAATCATTAAATTAAATTCGTCAGTAATTTAATTTATTGATTAGTATCTGAAATCTTAACATGAGGAATTACATAAGTGTTTAATGGGGAATTACGAAATATAAATAGAGGAGTGCAATTACGAATTTCTAGTGGAATGATTTGTAATTTATTATGGTAAGAATACATTCAAATTAATTATTTGAATTATTTCCATAATAGGAAGCATGAGTAATTAATTATGTGGTCCCTCCAGTGCCCATATATAACTAGAACTCAGAATCCTATTTCTATGGGAAAAGGAAGAATAATATGGTTTTTTCTAGTCTTCTAGAAAAACTAGGTTTTCTAGTCCTTTTTGGATTAGGAAGAAATCTCTATAAATAGGGATTCTCCTAACCTAGAAAAGAGAGGAATTAGTTTTCTATTTTGATACTTGCCCACCCAAGTATTGAGAGAGTTCGGATGTGAACTTGGGATCACTGTAGAAGATCATAGTTGTTGTCTATCTTGTCGATTCGCTTGAAGGTCGTTTAACTTGTGGATTCTCTTAAAGGTATCTGTTCACACTTCAAGAGGTATTTATCGAATTAAATTTCAGCATGTTTATGTGTTCTAGCATGACTATGTGTTATAGCATAAACGGTATTGGTTATCTATTATTCATGTAAGCAGAAAGATTCTGGTATGCTTCCGCTGTGCATATATGTTTTCCAACATGAGTCGGGTCCTTTTGGGTTGAATCATAATTTTATGTGGACCAATAAATAAAGACGAAAAATTACCTAATTACACAACTTATTCTATCATATTCTCTAAAATTCTCTACCATTTGAAAAAAATTACATAAATTCCTACACTCTCCTACTCTCGGATACATTCACTTTACGCGATATATCACGACGTACGCGATGTATCACGATGTTAAGTGATATATTCGAAACCGAGATGAGATGATCGGGATGTTGAACGATAAATCCAAAACCGTGATGCGATGTATCAAGACATTTTGGGATGTATCCGGATTCCATCAAATTTAAGGGATCATTTTTGTAATGTGAGAAAAAATAGGGATAAAATGTAATTAACTCTTAATACTATGTGATTTGTGTAAAATTCACATTTATTTAAAGGCCATATAATTGTGTTATTAATGAAAAAAAAAAACAACTTTAAGTTTGTAGAGACAATTTCAGGGTTGAAAATGACGTTAAGGACAAATGTGATCCAATAGGTAGAATGAGTACATTTTTTAATCCATATATGTTAAGGATATTTCTTATCCAATAATGAATAGAGGAAAATAATTAATCCAATAAATGAAATGAAAATATCTTAAAATCATTCCTAATAAGTTTAGAACATTTTTTAAAACTATTTTTCTATAGGTTAAGGAAAATTTTCTTATCCAATTCAGCGTATTAAATTGTTCTGTAAAACACATACTTGATTTGATGCTCTATAATTTTAGTTATAAATAGGATCTATAATGTAATTATAATCATAATTATATGAGTGCCTTTCAAGGAAAAATTATGATTACTGATTTTTTTGAATGTAGAATTTAAAGAATAAAATTAATGATACATTAATTAGTACAAATATTTATGGGGGATATTGATTGCATACCAAAATTAAAAAACACTTATGAGAATATATCTTACTAACATTACAATATTTGCTAAATTAGTTTAATCTAGATGTCTAAAAATTAGTCACTAAACTAAATATGTACAAAAATAGAATAAAAATTCATATATTTGTTATAAATAGACTTTCTATCATAGTCATTCATACATCTCTCTCTCAAAAGCTCTTCTCTTCTCATAGAAAATCATTAATCATTTGAAAAGAAAAATTCACCAATGACAAAAATTATTTTGACATTGTTTGCCCTAGCCCTAATTTTAGGCCAAATAACAAATGCAAAAATTCAATGCGGTACTGATGTTGCACCAAAAATAATTAATTGTTTTAGTTTTTTGCTAGGTAGAGCAACATCACCTAGTCAAGATTGTTGTGTTGGATTACAAGGTTTGGCTAAAACAGCTGCTGCTTGACAACCAAACCACAAAGATATTTGCAATTGTATCAAAGTTGCTGTTCAAACATTTGCAATGGATTATTCAAAAGCTAAACAACTTCCTCAACTTTGTAATTACCCTAGCATTATACCAATTGAACCTAATCTTGATTGTTCTAAGTAAGCATTTGTCATCCTATAGTTTAGTATGAGTACTATTAATTAAACTTGTTAGTTATTGTGTTTTAGGTGTCAAAGGTGTGTTCAAACATATTGGATAGTAATTATATAGCATATTTCCAACAAAATCATAATTATTTTGAACCAAACTATTGTGCTCTGAATTCGAGAAAATGATCAAAATAGTTCTTAATGTATTAGTAATGCTTTATCTTGGTCCTTAATATATTTCACTTATATTTCTTCTGATCAACATGATATGAATGAAACTTTTATTTGTTTACTGGATGAGTAATTGTAGATGCTAGACACACCCCCAGCATTGCAAGTAGCTATGTAATCTTTTTCCTTCTTTTATTCATAATCATATATGATACAAGAAAAAATTGTGGCATATGCTTGGTATAAGTGTAATTGTCCATGCTTTCTATGATGCACAAGTACAACACTGCATAATTTTTTCTTCAATCCCAAAAGTTCATCTATTAACATCACATAAAGCTAGAAGAATTTGGTCGTCTACCAAGTAATAGTTCTATCCAGACCAAGCAGCCAAATCTATGAAGCCTCCACGAATTTAGAGGCGAACCTAGGATTTGAAGACTTTGGGTGCACAAATAAACTTAAAACAGAAACAAAGAAAATATTGGGCTCTCTAGCTAGATTCAAACTCTAGTCTCACAGATGGTACTTCTAGTTTGTACCAGCAAAACAAGGGCACTTCTATATTCTTCATGGTGCACTGTTAATTATATTCTATTTTTTGTTAGTTTCTCAAGATACATATATACATATAATTTTTTTCAAAGTTAATTTGTTATGAGACAACAATCGATGAAAGTAACAAACCAAAAGAAAAATCACATAATTTTATGTGGGAAACCCTCGTGAAGAAAATCACGACCAGTAACTAACTTTTTAAAGCCATGTTTATGTAAGCTCCTTCTCCCTCGCAATCAAGCCGACAAACATAACATAATCAGGCCACTACCATATTAAAAGGAAAAACTTTCTAATTACACAAACATATATATTTACTAATCTCTCTATAGTTTAAAAATATTTACATATTGTCTCACTATTAATAATTTCATATCAAATTTCAAGTCAAATACATCTAGATACATGTATTTTTGCTACCAAAAATACACTCTAAAATACAAATACATAGGGAGAGAGACGAGTGAGAGAGTCAGCGTATCCTAGATATATACATGTGAATCACACTATATACATGTATCTAGAATCCTAAATACATTCTGAAATACATATACATAGGGAGAGAGGTGAGCGAGGAAGTCAGTGTATTTCAAATACATACGAATTCACTTGATTACAATGTATCTAGAACAAAATACACATAATTTTAACTCTATATATCCAAGATACATATATCTTGACGTGCTAGAGACATGTATCTAAAAACCAAAATATGACATTAATGATAATTTCAAAAACTCACGAAAAGACACGTGATTAAGTTTTAAACTAGTAAGATTTGTGTTGTTTGTTGATATTAAAAGTGATCTTTTAACTTTTTTACTCCAAATAAGAATGAGAAATCATCCCAATATACTCTTGAATGTGAACCAACTTTCTTGGCTTTGGATTGAGAGTTGACCATTTTAGACTCTTGAATGTGAACCAACTTTCTTTGCTTTGGATTGAGTTGACCATTTTAGACTAAAGACCAAAACCCAAGTTGAAATTAAAAAGGAATGTCATGTCAAAAATATCAAATTTGCAACAAAGTCATTTATTCTTCCAAGCTGGCTATTTAATGATTTTTTTTCCTATTCAAACCATACTATTTAATGCAAAGCATCTATGCCACCCCCCCACCCACTTTTCTTCTCTAAACCATTTTACCTTCATTTTTCCCTTTAATCTAATGGATCTTCTCTTAGTCTTCTACCAATGTCCACCATTCCCTCCGCCGCCTACGGCTTCCCACCACCACCTCTAACCACCACCACCACTACCACCAATACGCTCATCGAGAGCCTCAATAAAATCGGTCTCGGCTACGGAATTGCAATTGCCCTAGCCTTCCTCTTCCTCCTATCCACTCTCCTCCTTTCCTCTTACCTCTGCTGCCGCTCCACCGCCTATCGCCGCCGTCAAGCCCAATCTCAAACCCGAAATCCGAACACCGGAATTTACATTCCGAGTGTAATTTTCGTTGCTGAGGAAGACGAAAACGACGACGCTTCATCTCAAAATACATTCGCGGGCCTTGATCAAGCTGTAATCAATTCGTACCCTAAACTGATTTACTCGAAGAGAAACGGAAACGACGTCGTTTGTTCGATTTGTTTGTGCGATTACAAGGAAGCGGAGATGTTACGGATGTTACCTGAGTGTAAGCATTATTTTCATGTGATGTGTATAGATGCATGGCTGAAATTGAACGCTTCGTGTCCAGTCTGCCGGAACTCTCCATTGCCGACGCCGTTGTCGGAGGTGGTCCCACTTTCACAATATTCCGATGGTCGGAGAAGACATTGATGACTGAAAATAGATGCTTTATTTGCAAGTGTGGAAGCGCTTCGAATTTTATTAGTACTATAATTTTCTTTTATCCGTTTTATATAATTTGAAATTGGAATTTCTGATTAATATTGATCATTCTCTGATTTCTCAATATGACTTATTTTATTCCCTTTTAAGTAGATTTCAAAGAAAGAATATATTTCTATTTCTATATTTAATAATATTTTAATTTTAAAATATTTATTTTATTTCAAAAACGATTTATAACCACTTAAATATCTATAACTTTTATTTTAGATAAAAAAAATTCCCTTAAATTACATCACATAAATTAATGCAAAAGTATTATGTTGGAAGTGGCGGCGTGTTGTAATTAGTACTCCCTCCGTCCCATTTTATATGGCACCAGTTTCTTTTTGGTCGGTCCAAAAAAGAATGTCACATTTTCTTATATGGTAAGTATTTTAAGGTACAATTCCTCTTTTACCCTTGTTGGTCCCACTTAATCTTAAAATAATATTCCAATACATTTATGAGAAGAGAGAAAAGTGAGTCTACTTTTTAAAGGACAATTTGGTAAACATTTCAAAGTCTTCATTTATTTCTTAAACCCCGTGCCTGGTCAAATGTTGCCACATAAAATGGGACGAAGGGAGTAGTTTTTTTCTTAGAAACAATCATTTTTCTTAAATTTATAATCGGTGATAAATGATGACTTCCATTTTTGGTACATAAGAAAGGGCGGAAGAAATTCTCACACACAGTGAATCAAATTAAATCTATTTTCAAATTAAAAAAGTAAATTATAACAATAAGTTCATAAAAATAAAACTATGATACCAACATGGGTTGTGGTGTAGTGGTGAAATTGTTCCATCCTTAATCATAGATTTTGAATTCGAGCCCTAAATATGAAAAAAAAAAATATTGGAAGCATCACCCCTGAATAAGTCTTGTAATGCGTGATTCGGATTTCATGGGGAATTTAATGTGAACTCCAAACAAATAATTTTTTTTATCATAATACGAAAAGTAACGGTGAGTCGTCCGGAACCAAAAGGGCAACAAAAATTTTCAAAAATTCCAAAAGGGCAACTAAATTATTTATCAAACCAAAATGACAACAATTTGTAACGGTGTCTAAATCAGGTTTTCCAAAACGAGATGCAGAAACCCATGAGCCTTACAAGGCGCAACAACTTTTAGCCTTGTAAGGCATAGCCGCCATGAGCCTTACAAGGTGCAAGGATGTCTGCGCTTTACAGGTTTTTTTTTTTTTTTAAAAAATCGTTTTATTTTCTTGAGTTGTTCTTGACATAGGCCATTGATTTATAGACTTTTAATATTAACGATTTGGTTTAAATATAAACATCAGATACAAGTAAATGTTTATCGTATTCGTATCTAATTGGGTTTGAGGTGATAAATTTTTGTTTTATATTTATTCCAAGAGATAGTATTTTAATTGAGATACATTCAATTATGTGGAAGTAGTGTGAGAGGAATAACTTAATTAGATAACAATGTCGAAGTTTTTCTCTCTTATTTATCCACATTGAATGTAATATATTGACTATATCTGCGCATATTGGATATTCTCTTCGTTCATTTTTATTTTGTAGCATTTAAATTTGATACATCCATTAAAAATAAATAAATTGATATGACTATTTTATCCCATTATTCCTATTAATTGATATTTGGTATTACATTTTGAAAAATGATTCACAACACAAGTAATTAATACTAAAGGTAAAACATAGAAAAAAAAAAGTATTTTTTTCTTAATATGTTAAAATAACAAACAAAAGTAAAAATCTAGTGGCTAGAAGTTTCTAACTTATCATGTAAATAGTGTACAAAATTTGCATGCAAAGCGCAGACACGGCTGAGCCTTACAAGGCAAAAAGCTACTACGCCTTGTAAGGCTCATGGGTTTCTGCGCCTCATTTTGGAAAACCTGATTTAGACGCCGTACTTACAAATTGTTGCCCTTTAGGTTTGATAAATAATTTAGTTGCCCTTTTGGAATTTTCGAAAATTTTTGTTGCCCTTTTGATTCCGGACTCTTGAATTTAATAGTACCTCAAAAGAAATGGCTACTTCTTAAGAATATGATAATACAAAAAAGTAAAACTATTTCAAGTACCTCATAAAGTAAAATTTATTTTAAACTGAAGCTACTTTAAAAGAACTTATTTTCTTTGGTGATGGATAGATTGTTGTAGCAATGTAAAGTGATATGTCATGGTGTATGTTATTTTCAAATGATATAATTTTGATTGACGAGATTTGTGGAAGAGTTAAGGCTAAGTTGGAGGTTTAAAGACAGACCTTGGAGTTTAGAACCAAGACAGAATACTTGGAGTGGAACTTTAGTAACGTAATACTTGAGGTTGACGTGAAAGTGAGGCTTGATACATAAGTCATCTAAAAGAGAGAAACTTTTAAGTATCTTGGGTCTATTTATTTAAGAAAATGAAAATATTTATGATGATGTCACACACCACATTAGTGTATAATGGATGAAATGAAAGTTCGTGTTTGGAGTTTTGTATGATAAAAAAAATGTCTCCAAAATTTAAAAGCTAGTTCTTTAGAGCGGTGTTTAGATCATCTATGTTATATGGAGTGGAGTGCTGACCACTCAAGAACTCCCATGCTTAAATGATAAAAGTTGCGGAAATGAGGAGGTTGAGATGGATGTGTGGGCATATGAGGAGAGATAATATTAGAAATGAAGACATCAGAGACAAGTTAGGAGTGACCCCAATAGAGGAAAAGATGTGAGAAACAACATTGTAATAATTCGAATATGTGAAGTGAGGATGCACTGATGCCTTGGTGAGGAGATGTGAGAGGTTGGTGATGGATGATTTTAGAAGAGATAAATGTAGACCAAAGAACTATTGAGGAGATGTGATTAGACAAGAGATGACACAACATCAACTTAGACAGGACATGATTTTAAATATGAGGTTGTGAAGGACACTAATTAGGGTAGAAGGTTAATTAGGTAGTTAAATTGTGTTGGAATGTATGCGTCCATCGATTTCGATGGGACCAGGTCCTCAACACATTTACAATGACAAACAGTAATATAAATGCTGAAAGTAAAGATTGCACAAACAACTTTATGTGGAAACCTCCTTGCTCAAGGGAGTAAAACCACGACATGTTCTCAACAGGACTTTTCAAACTGCTTCCACTAATCTTCTCCAAGCAAAAGTAAAAGCCAGGCAAAACTAAAAGCCAGTTTACACGATGAGATTAGCCTGCTAATCTCCACACTAAGCAATATTTCCTATCACTTAGCTGAGCCAGAGCAGATACAACACTGCCCACTATACTAATCATAACCGATTAATATAGACTTTAGAGTAAGAAACTAAGTTACCCTTAACCTATTTCATATAATGATTCACACAAGTTTGAAACGTTTCTTTCACAAGTGAAATGAATCCTACTATATAAGAACTATTACAAGCAGACAAATATAGCTGGTACAGAAAGCAAATAGAAGCACTTATATCCGGTCCCTTGCTATTTTGAAGCTTGAAAATATCTCTCTTTGAATGAATGAATGATTTGTTGTTTGTAATATGGAATATATTGGACAAGAAGAATTATTGTCCAATGTACAAACAACCTAGTCGCTCCTGATTGGTGAAGTACTCTGCAGCTTCACCAACTTCCTGACACGGACAGCTTTAACAACTGTACAACACTTAGACAACTGGACGAATATTCATACTCTGTCGAGGACCAGGTCCCTGCACTTGTGAGGAGATCATCAAAACATCTAGAAGCATAAGCACTTATCAATTTCCCCCTTTTTTATGATGACAAACAACCTGCATATCTCATCTCATGAGCGCAATAACATCCATTCAAATAACAGTATATGGGAACTGGTATTCCCCCTTAATCCTTTAGCCAATATTAATCAGTTCCCCTATAATACCTTAGCCAATATTCCCCCTTAATCAATTCCCCCATAATCATAATCCCTTAGCCAATTGCAACAAAACTTCCCCCTTTTGACATAATTGAAAAGGTAAAGCAGTAAACATATCCAAGTTAAAATGTAAAGCAGTTAAGAATTCAGGGCATCAAGCCACACATAACATGTGTATGAAAGCATAAAGCGATAATCAAACCACACATGAACAGAGCAATACCTGAATTAGCATTATATCACAAATACTGACCACTGTAGTCCGTCAAATCAACATAAAGCCACAAGAGTGTAGGATCATAAGATGGAACAACAAAAAGAACAACTAGGGAGACAAGACACATTTAGGACGAAGGAGAGGAAGGATTCAAGGTATGTATCAACATCATTAGGCGCTCATTGGCACTCTCATGGGCCTGTATCAGTTGCTTGTTTAGGGACTTAATTTATTCACTGAGAGAAGCATTTGTCTTCAGCAGCTGTGCTTTCATCCCTCAACTCTTTGAGCACCTGCACATGACCCTCACTGGTACCAGGTCCCCTGGAAACAGCATTCTGCAATTCAAACTTGAGCCTAGTGATTTCAACCTCCTTATCGCTCAAAATCTTGGTGAGATCAGTCACCTCCTTCTTAAGAGTAGCCTGCTGCTCCAGAACATCCGCCGCCTGAGATCTGCCCCTAGCATGTCCCTCAATGCACTCACATTCTAGCAGAGTAGACATAGTGAACATCTGCTTGGTGGTACCAGGTACCCATTTTTCCAATAGAACTTCAAAATGATTGAAAACAAAGTTTAACAAATACCCATAAGGAATACCGTGCTTAGCATCCTTCTATATTATTACCTGATGCATATATTCCAGTATAATTGCAGGGAGGTTGATTTTTTCAAGCTCATCAAGCTTTTCCATGAAGAAGAGATCGGCAGCGGATGCCACTGTTCTTTTCTCAGTCCTGGCCACCATTACCTTATTTATGAATTCAAACATCAACTGATACTCCCCTTTGAGAAACTTCTTAGGGAGTCCTGCATGCTTGACATCACCTCATTTAGTAGCAAGCTTTGATAAATCACCATTGGTTTACAACCCTCAATAGTTTGAACTCCTACTACAGGCACTCCAAGAATGATTCCCAGAATTTCCTCATCAAGGCGAATCTTCACATTCTAGACAGTAGTTGTGATTCCACCACCTTCCAGTAGTTCCATTTTATAGAAGAATTCACGCACTTCAGGTTCGTGCAAGTATGAAACTGGTGGTTCAAAAAGATGATTCCAACCTTGGATGGTAACATCATCAACCAAATTGGCCATACCAAATTTTGTTAGAATGTCAGGGTCAAAGACTCTACCATTCAAGACTTTTTGTTGCTCTATTTTCTTTACTCGCTCCTCTCTAGTCAATTAATTTTCTTCGATTTGATTTTTAACCCTGGGACTAGGTCCTTTTACGGGTTGTTTCTCTACCTGCTTTCTCCATTTATCTTTTCTTGGAGGCGAGTTCTGCTTTTTAACTTGCACCCTCTTTGCAGGAGATTTCTTTCCCCCTTTTTGACTTCCCTTTGATTTAACCCTTTCCTCATCAGCTTCTCTTCTCCTTTTTGCCACATACTTGACAGCATCCTTAGATTCAGTTTCACTGTTCTCAATAAACTAGGGAGTAGAGGCAGGTTGTTCAGGTTCAAGCCCTTCTCTTCTCCTTTTCTTAATTCTCTCAATTTGGGCTTTGCTTGCTGCAATAGCACTCCCCATAACCTTTTGTGCTTCACTCCTTGTAACATACTTCCTTTTGTCCCTTTTAGAGTGAGACAGTACCAACTTTCCCTTTCATTTTCTCTGTCGCTCATTTTCTCGTTCAGCAAACTTAACAATAGTGTCAATCTCAGATGTGCCTTTAACTGTTTCCAACTCAGGAACATTTACTTGAGATGGGTTTCCTCTTTGCATTCCCTTTGAACTCCATTTTAATGGGATCTCTTCTTCTTCTTCCTCATCATTCCCATCATCAAAGGATTTTGGTGTTTGGTCAAAAATTGGCTCACTTCTGTGAGGGACCTGATCCAGTGACTCCGGCTCATGCTCTAGAAAAGTAGGTTGAACATCACCTCTCAATGAGGCTAAGCTTTGAACAGCCACCAATTTTGCCCCAGCGGTTAGGATACATGATTTAGGACCATTCCCTTCTAGCAAGTCCCCTTCAAACAATCTCTCAGAAATGGTAGACGACAATCCCATGGAACCAACGTCAAGTTCTTCTAAAGAAAGTCCAACATTAGGTTTTGCCACAAATTGTGCCTCTGAAATTTGGAATTTGTTACCAGATAAGACCAGAGTAGGAGAACAAACCAAAAGATTCTCAAAATGAAGAACATGAGAGGCTACAATGTCGATCGGCGGAGTGATGGATTCATCCATTTAACTGACACCATAGACTGGTGTGGATGGAGTCTCTCATGGGGAGGGTACGAAGAAGTTGAATGAACTAGGGTTTTCAGCCTCTTGGGAGATGAGTGTCTTTGAAGAAGACTTAGAGTTAGGCATTTTGAAAAGAAGAGAGAAGCGGAATTTTGGAGAGAAATATGGAGATATTTGAGAAGAAGGTTTTAGATTTTAGAACTGGAATTCGGAAAGAATTAAAGTTTAAAGTGGAGAGGAATCGGGTCCCAACAGTGGCGACCCTTGGTTTTAAATGACAAGACTTTGGAAACTGACGCGATAAATGGGCGAGGGACACATGGCAATGGTGTTGACGTTTAGACAGTGTAGCATATGTGATACTAACCTCGTGAGGACCATGTCCTTCTTTCAGTTTGTAACTCTATCTGTGTGATTAAATCATCCCTTCAGCTAGACATACCATGAGTGTATACCGACATTAAGGTACCTAAGATGAATCCTTTTATGACCAACATTAAGTATAAATATCTGCCCTCTTTAGCATAGTCAGCAAGAAGGAAATTTGTACAACATTGTTAAGGAATCATGTGATTTTGTGCATTTCCATCCTCATTCTGTTTTTGATGAAGGATTCTTTACTTAGAGCCTTTGTAAAGATGTTAGCCAACTGATCTTCAGTCTTGCAAAACTTCATCACCACATTCTGCTTTTCAACATTGTCCATCAGAGAATGATGCCTCACATCTATATGCTTTGTCCTCTTATACTAGACAGGATTCTTGGCATATTCATGGTACTAGTATTATCACAAATGAGAGGAATAGTGTCTGAGAGTACACCAAAGTCTTCCAACTGCTGCTTGATCCACAATAGTTGTGCACAACATGATGCAACAGCCACATACTCTACCTCTGCAGTGGACAATGCCACGAAATTTTGCTTCTTTGTTCCCCATGAAATCAAGGCTGATCCAAGGAAGTGTGCATACCTGATATGCTTTTTCTATCAACCAGAAAACCTGCATAATTAGCATCAGCATAACCTAAAAGATCAAAAGAGTCACCAGTAGGGTAGAAGAGGACCAGGTCCTGAGTTCCATTCAAGTATCTCAGGATACGTTTGGCTGCCTTCAGGTGAGACTCATTTGGTGCTACTTGAAATCTTGCACACATCCTTACACTGAACACTAATACTGGCCTGGTTGCAGTGAGGCATATGAGTGACCCAATGATTCCCCTATACATGGTCTGATTGACCTCCACGCCATTTTCATCTCTATCAAGTTTCACATTTGTGCTCATAGGAGTATCCAACACCTTTGCCTCAAGAAGATTAAATTTCTTGAGCAGCTCTTTGATGTACTTCTCTTGGCATATTGAAATGCCTTGAGAGGTTTGTTTGATCTGCAAGCCTAGGAATAAGGTGATCTCACTCATAATGCTCATTTCGAACTCACTACCACTACTACAAAAGAGGACTTTAGCGGCAATAATAAATGACATTAGTGGCAATAACAATTGCCGCTATATTCTTTACCAGCCATTATTCTTTAGCCGATGATTCAGGGGTCGGCAAAGCCTTTGGTGGCTGTTCTCACAAAAGTTGGTTAAATGTAAGATTTATTGCCACTAAAAATCACTAGATTTAATGGCAATTGTTTGCGGCAATTTTTTTAGTTGCTAAATCAAATTCATTGCAACTAATTATGCTCTTTTAGCATCCATTTTTATAGCTGACAAATTCAATTTAATTTTCCATTAAAGTTGTTAGTTTTAACGGTAATTTTTGTGGCAATTCAAATGGCTACAATGTCCATTCTAGAAACATCTTAATATTCTGCTTTAGTGTCTATTTTAAAGACAATTAATTCAATTAAATTGCTGCTAATAATCTGAACGTGTAACGCCAATTCTTTAGGTGACAATTTTAAGGCAACAATATGCCTTGTTAAAACATCTTTATTTATCCCTTTAAAAAATGTTAGTAAAAGAGTGACAAATGCTAAAAGCATATTACTTTTAATTTATAAAACATAATATATCTCATTAAATATAAACAAACAAAAGTACTAATCCAAAATGTTTATGTTGCAACTTAAAAATTGAACTTATATTGTTGAACTAATATAACCAATCCTATACGTCTGCAAATAAGTTCCGCAACTCTTTATCATATTGAAATCTCTCTCATGGAGAATTTTCAAGTATCACTATGACCTGCAATAGAAAAATAAATGCATTAAAAAAATTAAAAATGTAATATGAAAAATGAAACTTGTAGTATTAGAGTAAAACTTTGCTATAACATTATGGGAAACTATCTGTCAGGAATTCAAGAATTCAAGAAGCTATCATTTCTTATCAACAAAAGTTATCTGCCAATGGTATGCATGTTTAGTTGGTTAAATACCTATGCATAGATTGGTGTAACAAGAACAACCCAAAAATGTTGCAGCAGCATCCTCAAAGCATTTTGTGGAACTAAAATGATCTCCCCAGGCCTCAACTTACTGATTTCTATTAACAGAGTCAGTGATCAATTGGAGTCCCGAGGGGAAAAGTTGGGGATTTTTCTTCATGAGAATCATAGAATCCTCAAAGTAAGCATCTCTTACAGAAACAATGTGCTGAAGCGCAGCCTCAAACCTCTGTAATTTCAGGTCTATATTATATCGCATTAACACTATAGGCATGTTTTCTAGTTCTTGCAGACAGGGAACTTTCAGCCATATTGACAAACAAAATACCAACCAAAATGCAAGTGATACTGCAACTTTTTGTGTTTATTGACAACTTCTGCCTAACTATTGAAACTAGCTACTTGATCAGTTTCTTCTTCAAGGATTGACATGATTCTTTCATATTCTGCCACCAGCTATTTTATCGAGAGAAAAAATCTGATATGTACTTTGAATTATTATGCATTTAAATACAATATCTCTTTAAAAAAACTGAAGATAACCTTAACGCCTCTTGATATTTCTGCCTCATTGTAGCTATATTTGTCTTCTATTTATAGAGGTGTGTGTTATATCTGAAAAATATTTGCTTCCTTGGTAACATGTGTACCAAATGTCTGCACTATGCAAGAAAGTAAATGAATTAATACCACATTTTTCCTTGCTTGCAAACAATCAATTAAAAGTTGGAAAAGAATATTACAATGGTAAGGGCTATCAAGATCAGTATGGACTGAATAAATGAAATAGCATGAACAATCAAAGAAATGGGAGGGAAGCAAACATATAGAATGGCTTTGGAGGGATGTTTTTTTACATATGACAAGAAAGAAACTGCAGAACCCTTCAAGCAAAGTAGAGACATGTGGAGGAAATTCAGACATAGTATACGAACTTTTAGCAGAGGAACAAAATATCTAAACTAGTAGATAGACTTAAGTATTTGAAGTTGGGTTATAATGTACAATGCGTATGAGTCTCGATTTTGAAGTCTGTTAAAAACCAGAAAATAAGTCTACTTTGGTAATAAAAAAAATTCACTAGAAACATACTATTCTACCAATGTAATTAGATATGGTGCTGACAAAGATAGAGAAATATTAATGTAATTGTTGCATGCCTTTAAAATTTCCACTCATTCAAAATTATCGAAGAATTGAAGCACTGTCTAAGGATGTTTAGAAGATTGGCAGACAACATGATCTTGCAATTGAAGCAAGTTCAATCTTATTTTGATGTCAGCTCTTTAATTTCAATCTTTCCTACTTCTTTTGCATTATTTGTATGCTCCCATTGTAATACCTTACTACTTCATCTAAGAAAAAGTATAATTTTATTAAGTTTGTTTTATAATTGACAAAAATAAATGGATGATTTTCTCGATTAGGTCCATTTTGATTTTATGAATCTATTTGGTGTGGTGGCGCTAATCAGTTCTCTATTTTATTTGACCAAAGCTATATGTACTTGGAAAAATTTCATATATGAAGGACACAATCCTGATTGTGTGCCAGCTTTTGGATTAACAGGAGATGTTCTAGTCTAGGAGATGTTCTAGTCCGTGTTAAAGTCCAGTTATAAAAACTTGATATAACCTACTTCATTCGCTATTGATAGTTTTGAAGATTTAGGGAGAGGTGAGATGTTTTCTTTAGAAATTTCTTCCTAATATTTTCATAAATAAGAATATTTTCAAGCATGCACATGAATAACTCAACCACCTAAAGACTAAGCCTCAAGAACTAAGTGAAGCTAAGACTCTCTCCCTTAATAATTTTTTATGCGACGACACTTGACTTTACCTGAAGTTAAGATGTTAACACTTCTATATTAATTTTATAAGTCGTAAAAGAGAATATGAGCGTAATAGCTAATGATGTTCGTCAAATTATTAATCCTCTATCGATGGAAACTTATGCTTTACATCTTCTACATAAGCCACAAGAAACTACTTCAAAAGTTCAATATTTTTATTGCATTACGATAAATGATAATGCAATTCGCTAGTTTGTCTATCTTAACTTCTCATCTATACTTTTTTCTCTCACTCTTCTCTTCTATCACTTCTTTTTGTGAATACCTATAATGTGGTATCAAATTTAACTTTGACTAGAAATTTTTAATATTTGGTTAAAACAAAAAGATTATTATGATCCTTTGAGACCTTTACACGGACAAATAATGAGTTGTAAATATTATTTTTTAACCATGTCGGCACTCCAACTCTCTTTGTGATTATAGAAGCCAATAAGCCTAATAGATTGGAAACATGTACTAGGCATTTGTACAATTAATAACACGGTAGTACGGAGGAATAAGACAACCCTAGCATGACATAGTAAACTACCAACTAACAGTAGAATAGAAAATAACAGTTCATCATACTTGGACAAATTATTTCAGCATAGTTAAATTCATATTTGACTAGTGGTACGGTAATCAAGAAAATAAATATGCATCAAGAACACTCAAAAGTTTTCTGAAAAATCACAACACAACATATGCATTAGTAAAATAAAGAAATCAATTAAAACAATAGAATAAACATATGAGGAATCAATTCAATCAATTTCCTTCCATTTAAATGAAATCAGATTTCTCAAATCACGACTCAGCAATCATTGAAAAAGCATTAATTTTACAAATCTGAAATCTACATAGTTAGGCATCAATACTAACAAAACGACATAGTCATTGGATACCTAGGAAGTAGAATATTTTACCTATGAATGCAAAAAAGTGAACGAGAAGATTGATGTCTTCAACAGTAGTGAAACCTACACAAAAAGAGAAGATGGAGACCGATGAGATTGAGATAGTTAGGGTTGAACATCATCAACCCAAAACAAAAGTGAACGAATGGTGGTCAGCGAGGCTCGACGTACCAGGGAAATACAGTCGATGACCATGAAATTTATGGAGAGCAACGCGATATGTTAATCAAAGAGTAGTATTAGTATTCATCAATGTCGCCTTCAACCATGTGCAGCGAATTGATTTTGAAAAAATAGGGTTTCTTTTATTTTGTTATTTATTATGGGAAGGAATAATAAAATAATAATAATTAGTTTTAATTAGTGATTTTAGTTGCAAATTATTTTTATTGTCGGTAAAAGAATATTTTTTATCTGCTAACATTTAAGTGTCGCTAATACATTAGCTCAAAGAATTAATTAGCGGCGAATGTCTTATTGTCATTAAATAATTGTCGCTAAAGGCTTCTTTTGTAAAGTGTACTCATCAAAACAGCAAACTCTTTGCACAGTGAGTCTAATATAGCTCCAAATATGATATCATATACATATACATGCCCAATCAACAATTCTTTACCTCTAGATTTCAAGAACAAAGTATTATCAATTTTACCTCTCATGAACCCATTGGCTAGCAGGAATTTTGATAGGCGTTCATACCAAGCTCTGGGAGCTTGCTTTAACCCATACAAAGCTTTGTCCAATTTCAGCACATGATTGGGCAGGTCTGCATCTTCAAAGCCTGGGGGCTGTTTGACATAAACTTCCTCCTTCAGATTCCCATTCAAGAAAGCACTCTTAACATCCATTTGAAATAGCTTGAACTCCATGTGGGCGGCAAAAGCTATTAAGATTTTGATGGCTTCCATTCTAGCTACAGGGGCAAAGGTCTCATTATAATCAATTTCTTCTTCTTGGTTGTAACCTTGCACCACAAGCCTTGATTTATTTCTAGTAATGGTGTCATGCTCATCAAGTTTGTTTTTGAAGACCCATCTAGTCCCAATAATAGTTCTGTCAATTGGTCTGGGGACCAGGTGCCACACATTGCTTCTCTCAAACTGATGAAGTTCCTCCTGCATTGAAGTTACCCAATCTGCATCCTGCAAGGCTTCTTTGATGTTCTTTGGTTCAATGGATGATATGAATACTGAATGAGAAACTAGATTTCTTGATTTAGATCTAGTTTGAATTCCTAAGTCAAGTGGGGAGATGAGATTGTCCAGTGGATGTGAAGATTGATGCTTCCATCTGGATTTTCTGGTAATCTCTTCTTCTCTGTCAGCATCAGAATCACCTTCACCTTTTTCAAGATTTTGAGACACTGTTTCATGTGATGAACCTAAGGGACAATGTCCTCCTGAGTGTTCTGCATCCTTCTCTTTTGTACCATGATCATCATGCTGCTTGTTCATCGGCTCCTCAAACTCGTAGTCCTCATTGTTCTCACTTCTTGTACCCAATTCATCAAATTTGACGTGTATGCTTTCTTCAATACAAAGAGTTCATTTGTTGAACACCCTGTACGCCTTGCTTGTAGATGAGTACCCAACAAACACACTTTCATCACTTCTGGAATCAAACTTGCCTAGGTCATCCTTTCCATTATTTAACACAAAGCATTTGCACCCAAATGGTCTAAGATGTGCAATTGAGGGTTTTTTGTTATTTAGTAGCTCATAAGGTGTTTTCTTGATGATAAATCTGGTAAGACACCTGTTTGTCACATAGTATGTTGTATTAACTGCTTCAGCCTAAACATTCATTACAAGTCCTAAATCGATCAACATAGTTCTGGCAATCTCCACCAGATTTCTATTCTTCTTTTCAACCACTCCATTTTGCTGAGGAGTTCTTGGTGCTGAGAAGTTGTGATTGATTCCATTTTCTGCACAAAAAACCCTTTAAGTAGAGATTTTCAAACTCCATACCATGATCAGATCTGATACTGACTATCTTGCAATTTATCTTCAATTGGATGGCTTTGGCAAATGTGATCAGTTGTCTAGCTGTCTCATCTTTCGTTCGCAAAAACATGTTCCAAGTGAACCTGAAAAAATCATCAACAATGACAAGAATATATTTCTTGCCTCCTCTGGTTTGGATTTTGATAGGTCCACATAAGTCCATGTGGAGCAACTCTAAAGGTTTTGTTGTACTGACTCCCTTCTTGGCTTTGAATGATGACTTAGTCTGTTTCCCTTTAGCACAGGCATCACAGACTTTGTCATTCGAAAACTTTAGTGTTGGCAATCCACAGACCAGATCCCTGTAACAAGTTTGTTCAGCAACAAAATACTCACATGACCCAGTCGCCGATGCCACAGATCTGCATCATCAGTTTGAGCACTTAAACATGACAAATCATCTCCCTCAATGGAATCCAGATCTGCAACATACATATTTTTTAACTCTAGTAGCAGACATGACGATAATTTTGGTAATGCAATTTGTAACCAGACATTTATCAGCCATGAACTTGACTTCATTGCCTTTATAACAGATTTGTGAAATGCTTAAAAGATTGTATTTTAAACCCTCCACATAGTGTACATTGTTTATTGAATTATCAGCAGATTTCCCTATCCTACCAATACCAAGGATATAGCCCTTCTTTCCACCACCAAACGACACACCACCACTTTGGTGAGCTTTCAAAGAGAGGAAGTTTGAAGTGTCTCCAGTCATGTGCCTTGATCATCCACTATCCATGTACCAGCACTGACTCTTTCCTCTCTTCTACATAAGAATCACTTGTTAGATTAAGGAACCCACTTCAAACGGAGTTCCCAATAACTATCAAAAGGCTTGATAAGAAACCTTCTTGTCCATGAGGGCAAAGTGTTCTCACTGAAACGATAACGAGGACCAGGTCCATTATGTTCCCTTTTATCATTGTTTTTAAATTTGACAAATTTCATATGCTTTTCTTTTGCTCTTCTCAGATTCTCACACTTTTCTTTTAGATGACCATTACGCCCATAGTGAGTGCACAATAGATTGTCAGATACAGACACATATTTTCTATGAGGATTATAGGGAGGTTCTATTGGTCTGCATCCCAACCCTTTATTTCCATTTAAACTCTGATTAGACAGGTTAGAGAGTATCTTAGAGGAATCAATCCACTTTAGAGAGTGGCTTAGCTCCTCCTTGATCCTACTCAGATCCTTTCTCAGTTGGGAATTAGTTTCAAGAGAAGCAACTAGTTTAGACTCCGAAATTGTAAGCTTTTATTCCAATTCTTCCTCAAAGATGCTAAGCTTTCTCTTTCCACTCTCTGAAGTACCAGGATCCTCCTTAGAAGTTATATTGCTAGTTTCTAGAGTACCTATCCTTACACTCATTTCAGAAACTTGAGACAAGAGAGCTGAATTCTCATCCTCATACAAACTCAATTTTTCATTTAACATTAAGTTTTCAGTGGTTCGTTCATCAACAGAATCAATAAGCAGGGCAGCAAGTTTCCTCAATTTTTCAACAAGAAAATTATCTAGATCATCCTTAAGATCAAAAAGGGTTACCTCACTGGATCTTCCTCATCATCAGATTTAGCCATCAAGGAGAAAATGGAGTTGAAAACATTTTCGTCATCTTCAATGGCAATCATTGATACATCCTCATGGCTTTCTGCATCTTCTTCCGACCCACTTGAATCATCTCTCCATACAGCAAAGGTTTTTCTCACCAACTGATCAGCATGAGCCTTCCTCCGAACATTGTCTGGGACCAGGTCCCTCTTGTGAGGTTTGGTGTCATGAGTTTTTTGCCTTTGATTGGGGCAGTCCCTCATAAAATGATCAGGCTTGCCACATTTATGGCACAGATCATTTGCAGTAGCAATTCTACTGGTAGAGGCTTTTTTTTGGAAACCCCATGCTTCTTTATGATCTTTTGAAATCTTCTAGTGACATACGCCATTTTATCCTCTTCCTCAGTCACCTCACTTTAAGATGTTTTCAAAGTAATGGACTTCTCTTTCTTTCCTTCATTTACAGTCGTTCCCTTTTTCTTGTTCATCTCGTAAGTCTGAAGATTCTCAATCAGTTCATCCGTGGGAAGAGTCATTAGATCTTTGGCTTCTGTTATGGCATCCACATTGCTTTCCCAAGATTTAGGAAGCACTTTGAGGATCTTGCAAATTTGCTTGCTAACAGGAATAGGCTCACCTAGGCCTCTCAACTCGTTGCTGATAAAGGTGAATCTTGAGTTCATCTCAAAGATGGTTTCCCCTTCCTTTATAATGAAATTTTCATATTGAGTGGTGAGCATATCAACCTTAGACTCTTTCACTCGCTGGGTTCCTTCATGGGCCATTTAATGACAGTCCCAAATCTCTTTGGCAGTCTCACAAGTAGATATTTTGTTCTATTCGTTTGCTCCAATTCCACATACCAGAATCTTATTTGCCTTGTAGTTCTTTTCAATCATTTTACTATCTGCCTCATTGTAGTCTTTTTTGGTTTTGACAACAGTGGTGAGCTCCCCATCATTTACCTTCTTTGTAGGAATATATGGTCCATCAAGGATAATGTCCTACAACTCAAAGTCCTCAGCGTTGATGTAGTCGTGCATTCGATTTTTCCAGCATCCATAGTATTGCCCATTAAAACAAGGTGGCCTGGTAGAAGATTGTCCTTCCTCCATATTAAGTGGAGCAGTCATTCCTTCAGGATCTTTTCTTTTCTTGGTGTTAACCAAACTGAAAAGTCAAGCTCTGATACCACTTGTTGAAATGTATGCGTCCACCGATTTCTATGGGACCGGGTCCTCAGCACAGTTACAATGCCAAACAGTAAAATAAATGTTGAAAGTAAAGATTGCACAAACAACTTTATGTGGAAACCTCCTTGCTCAAGGGAGTAAAACCACAACATGTTCTCAACAGAACTTTTCAAACTGCTTCCACTAATCTTCTCCAAGCAAAAGTAAAAGTCAGTTTACACGATGAGATTAACCTGCTAATCTCCACACTAAACAATATTTCCTATCACTTAGTTGTGCCAGAACAGATACAACATTGCCCACTATACTAATCCTAACCGATTAATATAGACTTTAGAGTAAGAAGCTAAGTTACCCTTAACTTATTTCTTACAATGATTCACACAAGTTTGAAACGTTTCTTTCACAAGTGAAACGAATCCTACAATATAAGAACTAATACAAACAGACAAATGCAGCTGGTACAGAAAGCTTCTATCAAGTCCCTTACTGTTTTGAAGCTTGAAAATATCTCTCTTTGAATGAATGAATGATTTGTTATTTGTAATGTGGAATATATTAGACAAGAAGAATTATTGTCCAATGTACAAACAACCTCGTCGCTCCTGATTGGTGAAGTACTCTGCAACTTCACCAACTTCCTGACACAGACAGCTTTTACAGTTGTACAACATTTTGACAACTGGACGAGTATTCATACTCTGCCAAGGACCAGGTCCCTGCACTTGTGAGGAGATCATCAAAACATCTAGGAGCATAAGCACTTATCAAATTGTTTCACTTATCATTCTGTATTATTAATCTCTATATTACTCTTGCAGTTTCTTGTCCCTTAAGTTTGGTTACTACACGTTGTTTCTTGTACTTTTGACTATCATAATATCTTGTTGTGATTACTATTCATGAGGATTTGTCATGTTGTTTGTAGTATTTTGTCATGACTACTTCATTTTCATCATTTCTTTTTCTATACTCCTTTGAACTAATTTTTTTCTTGAGCTGAGGGTCGTCTTTAGAAAGTAGTCTCTCTACCTCCAAGGTAGGGGTAATTGTCTGTGTACGCTATTCTTCAAACTTCACTTTGTGGGATTATACTAAATATGTTGTTGTTGTATGTTTAAGACTATAAGATTAAATGACTTTTGACTTTTGATACATTTAACATATCTTTAGTTTAAAAATTGCAACATTCAATTTTTATTTTTTTTTATAAATTCCGTATTAAATCAAAACTAGATGGAGAAATTAAAATGGAGTATTATTCACATTTTATATAAGAGCAACTTTCACATATAACAAACATAAAAATCATATTTGTATGTTATAGCTATAATTTGTATAATTGCGCTCCATAGCAAACTTTGTGTTTGCTATGGAACATCAAATTGTATAACTCATTGGCAGGAACTTTAGATTTGTATAATTTCGCTGGCATACCATTTGTATAAATCGTTGGCAGCCTCTCGTTTGTATAAATCGCTGGCAGCCTCTCAATTCAATTTTATGTGTTTGTATATCTGCATAAAATTTGAAATTGTATACAATTGAATCGAAATAAAACACATTTGTATATCAAATCTCTCTCTCGCTTTATACAACACAAATTATACATTGTAATTTGTATAAAGCGAGAAAGAGAGAAAGGCAAAAGAGAATTGGGCAGGGGAAGATCTGTATTTGTATAATTACAAGTGTATATGACGAAAATATGTGTATTCGTATTTGTAAATACAGTTTCTCTCGCTTTATACAAACACAAACGCATTTTATACATTTGTGTTTGTATTAAAGCAAGAGAGGCGAGGGAGAGACTGGTGAGCGCCCTCGCGAAACCTAGGGAGAGAGGCGAATGACAAATGTTTGTTACGGATTACAATTAAATCAAACTGTGATTATAACATTTAATTTGAATTAATAATTTGTTATTTTATACAATTTTCCATTTATTAGAAATGATTAGAATTGAAATAATAAGGTGGGCTGCGTTTATAGGATCAGAATTAGTGCCATAGAAATTTTCTAACTCTAATCATTAAATTGAGAGTTAAGTGTCAAGATCAGGAATAGGAAATACCATATATTATCAATTCTTTTTTGAGTTAAGGTTGAGTGGGTTGCTGGAGAATATAGACGCTAAAAAAGGATTTTGAAAAAGAAAATCTATAAATTGAAAATACGGACGGGAAAAATAAATTGTATTCACCAACCTCACGAAGTTGAGATTTGATTATAAAAAATAATTAATTGAACCGACCTCTACATGTTGGTATGAAAATTACACCCTGAACATTGGTGTTCTTAAAATAATTATATTTTTAAATTAAACCACCCTTAGGAGGTCAATTTTTTTTAATCAAAATAAATCAGATCAATTTTAAAAAATTAACGTTTCAATGAATACATACTTGGGATTCTCCCCCCACCCCCATTTGTTCTCTTCTCTCATCACTCTTCCTCTCTTGATTAAATTAGTTGAATTGAAATGGTTATGATTTTAATTAGTTGAGCTCCATGCATATAAAAGAATTGGTTCAATTTGGTAATTTAAATTCATCAGAGTTATGACTTATAAAACACCTTTATTTTCAAGAAATTTAAACCTATATATATTATGGTGAATATTTTCAAAATTCAAATCTACTTCAATAATACAAAAGTAAATTAGTTTTTAAATTTTAATTTCTTAAATGAAAATAAATATATTTAAATAGAGTTTCAACTTTCTAATTTTATTTTACAACGTCAATTTTGATTATTATTTTTTCAAATATAACTCAATTTTTGCTTACTTATTAAATGTCTACTTAAGGATAAATCGGATCCGGCTCTTCTCCATTTCTCTTCTCTCCATTTTCCCCAAGTTCTAGCTTGGATTGGAGACACATGCCATAAAATTAATGGTTGAGATCTAATTGATTAAAGTAAAGTCCTAACCATAGTTATTTACTTCCATATATTTGCTTGTTAAATATTTTTGCAATCCAACAATCCTAGATTTACATTATATTTTTCCTAAATATATTTAAAAGAATTTCTTTTCTTAATTACTTGAGTAATTTTTTTGCTGATTTTTACTTTTTTCCGTAACGTTTGCCATTTCTCAAATAATATTGCCAAATAAAAAATTAAAAATTGTGACCTAACGTTTTTTTCTTCTAATTTTAGGAGTAAAATAAGTTGTCACTCAACTTTAAATTCTCTCTTACTCCCTAAATGGAGTTCATATTGCTCTATAGACATTGTAGCTCTTAATACTCTATTAGAATAATAAAAACATTTTAACTTTATTATAAAAAAAATTTGAAAAAGTAAAAATATTTTGTAAAAGTTTTATGTATGTATGCAGGGGATTAAAGAATTTTTTAAAATATATTTAGGAAAAATATAATGGATTGAAAAAATATTTAAGAAGTAAATATATTGAAGTAAATAACTATGGTTAGAATTTTACTTTAATTAATTAGGTCTCAATTATTAATTTTAAACTATGATATATGTCTCCAATCCAAGCTAGAACTTGAAAAAAATGGAGAAATGAAGAGGAATCGGATCCGGATAAATCCCATTAACCGGCAGCACTTACCCGCGGTGAATATTTTCTAAATTTAAATCTACCTTACACAAAAAGTAAATTAATTTTTCAGATCAGAAAAAAAAAATATTCCCTCACAAGTGGTACCCATACCTAGCGGTTCGGATGTCCGGTCCCTCCTCCTTTTCCCGACATATATAAACTCACTTTATTCTTCGCTGTTTCAATTTTCCAGTAATCGAATCGGAGCTCCGATCCACACTGAAAATGGCAGAGCAAGTTGAGCATACAGAGCACAAAGAAGAATCAGTGATGGAGAAAATAGCTGCAGCCGCGCCGGAAGCGTCGCCGTCGCCGTCGTCGGTTAAAGCTAAGATTTGGCGGCTGTTCGGAAGAGAAAAGCCAGTTCACCATGTTTTTGGTGGAGGCAAACGTATACTACTTGAACTTTAGTTTGTTACCAGCTGCTTCAATTTTGTATATTTATTTATTTAATGATTTCAAACTTTAGGGTTAAGTGATTGCTTGTTGAGTGATGGATTAGGGTTTAGGGTTTTGAAGTATCTTAGCTCCAGCTCCTGTTTGGCTGTAGATTTTGAAGTTGAAACTTGAAAATTTGATGAGCCAATTTCTGGAAACTTGAAAATATTTGAAAATTAGATTTTCAAATCAGATCAAATTTCATGGCAAACATATATAATTTTTCAAAATTTATGGCCAAACACTAGCTTGAAGCATCTGCTTGCCAGGACTTTGGTCGGGTAGAGCAATGCAAAAGTGTTATTTGTGGTAGACTGATACGACTGAGTTGTAGTAAATCAACTCTAGTATTTAAGTTTGTGAGTTACTAAAAAATATCTTAAGGAATGTTGAGATCAAATATGTTATTAGTTATATATATATATATATATATGTGTGTGTGTGTGTGTGTGTGTGTGTGTGAGGCTTGTGTTGAAGTTCTTTAGTGGAATACTTTTTCAAGTGTTATAGCATTCAGATGAGCCTAAGTTTTGATTTTGTTTAAGCATCTCCTTGTAAGAGTGAAGTGATGAGTAATGGACTTTAGGCTATTGCGATCTGATTTTGGTTGACAAGAGGGGGTTGTTGTGATAGTAAGTGAGTCGCCAAGGGAGCAAAAAGGTGGGAGCTCTCAGGGAGGGGTTTAAAAATAAAGATGTTTAGTTGCTTTATGGGTATGGTACGTAGAGTTATATGAAGGTGTGCTATGAGTTGGATTTTTGAGATGAGAAATGTCAGTTTGATTATGTCTGGTTTTATGCAGCTGCTGATGTATTCTTGTGGAGGAACAAGAAGATATCTGCTAGTGTACTTGGTGGAGCAACTGCAATATGGGTTCTTTTTGAATTGCTCGAGTACTTCCTGGTTGGTCTTGTCTGTCACTTGTTGATCTTCACCCTTGCTGTCTTATTCTTGTGGTCCAATGCAACAACCTTTATTAACAAGTGAGCTTCTAATTTGGTTTGCATTGATTGATTCTGCAATTTGCTTAGCCACTTGTCGGAAACAGTTTTATTCATTCTTTTGACAGGAAACGTCCACACATCCCAGAAGTTCAGCTTCCAGAGGAGCCAATACTTGAGATTGCTTCTGCTCTGAGTATTGAAATTAACCGTGCTCTTAGCATGTTGCGAGAAGTCGCAACTGGGAAAGATCTGAAGAAGTTCCTTGCTGTAAGTTGCTCAGTTACTATCTTTCCTTGTATAAAGTTTACCTGAAACTTTGTTGTTCCTCCTTTGTCATCAGTCATGCTGAAAAAAGAAAATGGCTATGATTGTCTTGTTCATCCTCATTAGATTTCACGTCATATGTGAACTTAAACTCCTAACTCCTTTGACTTATGCTGGCTCAGTAGAGAGTATGTATATTTTCTGTGAATGCTCTATCTTTTGTCTTTTGACTTTTGGATCAATTATGCCTAGTTAAGTTGGCTGAAGTATCCTATTTGCTCCTTCTTTTCCGATTATTAGGCAGCATTTCGAGTTTTCTTAAATAGGTCCAGAAGAGCTTGTGACATGTCATTCAGTAATGTCACTATGGTACTCTATATCTGTTAATTCATCGGAATCATCTTTGTTCACATAAATTACTCACTTTATCAGGTCGTTGCTGGTTTATGGATCCTCTCAGTTGTCGGCAATTGCTGCAACTTTCTGACACTGTTCTACATATGTAAGTTCAAATTTTATAGGGATCATTTTGTATTTGTTATCTGTTCTAAACTGATACTGATTGTATCTTCCTCTCAATGCAACAGTATTTGTACTCCTCCATACAGTTCCTGTTCTTTACGAGAAGTATGAAGATAAAGTTGATCCATTAGCTGAGAAAGCAATGCAGGAGATCAAGAAACAATATGCTGTCTTTGATGCCAGAGTTTTGAGTAAAATTCCCATAGGGCCATTAAAAGATCAGAAAAACGCGTAGTTGTGCTGTGAACTCTACTTGTCGGGCAGGAATATTCTGGCTACTATGAGTTTTCAGAATTTTACTATACTATTTCTTGTGTTTACATAGGCCTTTAGGCATCTTATTTATCTGCTTTTGGAACTTTATTGCCTTCTGGGATCTCTACTTGCCAATATATTGAAAGTCCAGCAGGATTAGTTTTTGGTCCTTGTATCAACATTTTAAGGTAGTTGATTTATTGAGTTATTGATCTGTTATATATTCATCTAATTGCATGATAAATAATTGATACACTCAAGATTAAATAGCTACGCCTCTGTCCGTGGGGTCAACTATATGAATCCTCACCTTTGTATCTTAATTAAATTCACTATCATGTGATATACAAATTTTGAGAAAGATTAGATGATTTAGACTGATTTGGAGTCCAAATTCAAAGCTAAAATTAGGTTGACAAACATTTTAGCTACACATGTATATCTCTGTATATATTACGTTTATGTCATTCTGATATGTATCGATATACACAGATATACATGAGGAATGTATTGATATACACAGATGTAACCCAGACAAAATCATAATAGAATTGATCTATGTGATAAACACAAAGTGAATTTTTCTATACATCAACTCTAATGATTTTTCTTCAAAATTTGGCGCTTTTTAATTTTAATAAAAAATAGAAAATTGGATTACAGGTAACAAATCCTCCAACTCAATCTGCACAAATGTTGCATGGAAAACAAATTATCGAATTTTCGGGATTAAGTAAGGTGAAATGAGTCAAGACCCTTGTACTTGACTTTATTTGTAAGTTGTTCTACTCATCACTTTGTCAACTAAACCTTTTCTCATCCGATTAGTGTTCATGTAGCACAATTGATTACACGTGAAATTCCACATCATTTTTAACGACACGTAAGAAATTGTATGTTAGAAAAAAATAAAAAATCAAATAAGTCACTTGCAATTTTTGGATATTTTCAAAAACCATGCTCACAAATTAAGCACCAAACTCATGCCAAATAGATGAAATTCTTCCCCATTTGATTTTAAAATAAGGAAATTTCAAAAATAGCTAAGAGTTGAAACATAATGAGGTTTTTCAGCTACAATTTGCCTAACTACGTAACGTAACTATTGTATATCTCGGTGGAATTTTTTTTTTTTTATACAAATTGATTTCTTAACATAATTAATGAGGAGGTAATTTAGGTTATTAAAAAGAAAAACAATCACACAAATCATGATTATTGTATCTGATTAGAATTTCTTACCAAATATGACTTCTGTCAAATAAAAAAAGAAAAATTTAACTTCCTAAATAAACGTGTAAAAATGACTTAATACATATATATAGACACAGACACAATTGATTAAAATATGCAAATATGTAAATGTATACAGAGTTTGAAATTATACAAATAAATTGTTGTTACGTATAGTTGGTGATTATATACAAATACAAATAAGCAACTGTACATAGTTGTTGAAAATATATAAATAATGTCTAAAAAAGTAAGAAGAAAGCCGTAATGAACATTGATACGCTAAAATCTATAGAATTGTATACAACATAATGTTTGATAGGGCTGGGCTATGATTTTTGAAGCCCATTAAAGAAAAGGGCTTTTTAGCCCAGCCTGAATAAGCCTTTCGATTTGTGGGGATTGAGAAATATGGATAGGGCCGGCCTGTGGGTCAAATAAAAATTAATTAAAAAATAAAATAGAGTATTAAAAATAACAGGAGTTTACACTCAAAATCTGTTTAAAGTTTGAAATATTACAATTTAATTACAAATTATGTTTATAAAATATGTACTACATAAAATAAAGTTCCTAAATTTTTAGGGAATCACTACATAGGCCATAGCCTATGGAATATTATCATAGTTTTTTTGTGTTTTATTATGATAATTGGAAAACAATTAGGTTAATATATCTATTTAATTATTTATGTTTTTACTTGAAATCAAACTTAATAAATATTATATAGATAATTTTATTTGTGTATTTGATTAACAAGTAGTAACACTAGTCGATATTTATGATAATATTTTTAAATTATAATTTAATTTAAAAAATTATAAAAAATAAACTTTTAAAAAAAGAGGGCTAGCTTGTAGCCCACGCACTTGTGGGCCGGACCGATCATTTTTTGGCCCGCATAAAAAATGGGCTAGCCCGGCTTGGCTCGTCAAATTGCTAAGCATGTATGGGTTAGCCCAGATGAGGTGGGCCAGCCCATATTGACAGTTCTATAAATAGTGATTGAAGAAAAAGATGAATTTAAAAAAAAAATTGAATTTTATTATTTTTAGCATAAAATATTATATTTACTTGCTTTAAAATGCGTATAATCATGTATTTTTCCAACTCAACAATATTGATGTCGCATAAGTTAGGTCAATAGTTATAGGGATGTTAAATATTGTGTTTTTGTGAATTGAAAAGTTCAGTTAACAAAATAATTAATGAATAAAAAAGAGAACTGACAAATAGAGTGAAGTACGCAGATTTCCTAAGTAATTGCACCTTAAATAAAATTCTATTACTCATGCAAGATTACAAACTGTGATCTACACATCATTGGTAAGCTTTCTACAAACTCTACAAAATTCGTAAGATATAATGCAAAAAATTGGTAGATTTAGACATAAAATAACACAATAAAATACGTGTTTATTATATATTGATCCTTTTACATTTAATTATTTTATCTTTCTCATTTCTAGATAATTGTATTGATATTTTAGAGGCTGTTGTACTTGTGACATCCAGTTTTAAAGGTGCATTTGTTATTTTAGCATTTAGTTTATGATTATGAGACTTCAGTTTATGAATTATGTATATTGCTTATTTTTAGACGTATTAAAAATTGCTTATTTTAGAAGTACTTTTTAAAAATAGTTTTTTAGAAAAGTGCTTTTAATAAAAGTAACTTATGTTTGGTTAATTCATTTAAAAGTGTTTTTGATAAATAAATTGTGTTTAACTAATTTTTTTTTAAAAAAAGTACACTTGATAATCAAATTACGAAAAAGGACAACTATTATAAAGAGAAATTATTTTAATATCTATTTTTTTAAATGATTAAATTTTTATTTTTATTAAATTAAAATATACATATTCAAACTTGCAATCAATATTATACATAGATGAATACAATAATAAAATTAATATTGATATAATATTAACATAATGATTTAATTGTAATTAAAAATATCAAGTAAAATAAATTTAAAAATCATTTCATAAATTAAATCATTATATACAAAAAAATTCACCACAAAAATAAATGAATAATATATATATATATACGACAATGATATTTTGTTTTTAAATTTTTTCTTAGAAGCAGAAATTTTTACCTTCTTCCCAACAACAGCTTATCAGTTTTACAAATTAGCCAAACACCTTGATTTTCCAAATAGAAAATGTATTTTTTAAAATAAGTGTTTTTGACCTTCCAACAACAATTTCGCGTATGTATCGGACTAGATGTAGGTGCCATCTCACTGTTAAATTTATGAGTCATGACAAGTTTGGGGGCTTAAGTATTTATTAAGCCTTCCCATTCGATGTTAACATTACATTGTGCTTGGAAAAAATGTTCTAGTCACATACAGTGTAATGAATTTAGTTTCATTTTCATTGTTGGATTGATACTTAAACAAGAATTTTGTAATAACATGAAGCTTGAAGACCTAAAAACTTTTGTCTTCACCTTTATGTACCGATATTTATGGGGTACGTACTAATTATTGCTTGAAGCTGATGTGACATTAACTAGCTAACTTGAATGAATCCTTGGTCCCTTCCCCAACTAAGAATCATTCCAATTTTTTTGTAGTTTTGTTAAGACACATACATCGACGATTGGTAGTAAATTTTATTTAGATACTTACAGAATGGTTTATGTTAATTGAACATTTGACCACATGATAGCGTTTTCATGATATTCTAACTCAAATTTGGAAAATTTTAGCGCATATTCCCAAATGGTTATTTGTTTTATCATATGTTCAGGTGATCAATCGCAACAAATCATAATTTAAGGAGTTGTCAATGTATTTCGTTATTTGTTTACATGTATAATTATTCGTTTTTTAGATAGGAGCTAGGCATATATTCCAACACATGAAATATTTTCATGATATTCTGACTCAGATTTGAAAAAGTTTTTGCGTGTATTTCCAAGCATTTGTTACATATATAAATTGACTAAATAAATATGCCAGCTCCTTTAATCATGTGCATCAACCTCAAATGGAACAAGTCTGAGGTTTTATGGCTAATACGTATATATAAAGAAGATGACATATTTTATATGATTAACTTATCTACGTAATAAATTAAATGCTCACGTGTGAACACACATATAACACTTATCCATTGAGAAGATAGGAAGCCTTCATCCTTGAATGAAATGTACAATTCTTAAACACAACTCTCTCCTCTCTTTATGTTCATATTGGAAACTAAAGCATTATTTAGATCAATACGATGAATCTTGCACTTTGGACAAACCATATGGCATTCTATAAACGTGAATAGTAACGTTGTATGTCTGTGTGAATAGCGACTAAACCAAACATTGGCAACATCAACGAAACAACTATATCTTGGTCCCCTCCCTTCACCTAATTAGTTGAAATTTAACTCAACAATATGTCAAGTGTAGTTCCACGAATGGAATCTATGGAGAGGTTATTTTCGATAAAGAGTCAATAAGTTGAATTTAACTCAATGGTTGTAAATTTGCTAACTAAAAGGAAAAGTGTTTAGAATTGGACTTTGCTGTTGTGAACAGCCATACTACAGTTGCCTAGCTACTGCCAAGATTACCTAGTTTTATTCTAAACTAGGAATTTGTCTAAAGAGTCCATAGGCAAAGTCTCTCAAGTCTTGATGGGACCTTGTACATTTTAATATCATTTTTACACTGTACAAAATTTGAACTTTTTTAATTATTGGTGAGGAAATACATAATTATCCCATGGAACTTATACCTTTTTTTTAAGTAGACACCTTAACTTTACGAGGGTCTTATTACCCTACGAAACCATCCAAAAGCACAATAAATACATCATTTTTTCACCATCAGTGCTCTCAATCCAAGAGTGTGTGCCACACCTCCAACCCATTTAACAAAGGTCGGGTTTTATTCTAACCCATTCATTTTTTAACCCATAACTCAATCCCTAAGAAACTTCCAACCCATTTGATCACTTTCACCTACCCTCCTCTCTCTCTTCAACCGATCAAAACCCTAAGAAACTTCATGAGGCTAAGTTAGTTGGTAACATTGCTAGTTGAAATTTGTTGAATAGTGGTGTTGGAACAAAGAAGTGAAGGCTCGTATGTTAGTTATTTGAAAAATCTTTGAAAAAAAGTTTATTTTACATTGTAAGTGAATTTTGTAGTGATTAGTCGTTAGTTTATTTTACATTGTTTGATGCATATTTCGTTTGTTGTCATGTTGTTGTTGTGTATATTACTCATCTGTATTATTGGGAAGTTGGCTTGTTGCAGTTGATGTGTATTTTTTTGTTGGGTTGTTGTTGTTGAATATTGTTGTAACTTTCATTGATTCAGTGTTTCTGAGATCTGTTTGTAACGGTGTTTGATTTCACAGATTTTAAACAAAAAATAATAATTAAAATGAGAAATTTGCAGATCTCCAACGGCTAGCAATGGAGAATTTTGGGAAGGTGGTCTATTTAATGAAGAAGCTAATTCAAATTGGGAATGCCACGTGGCGTTTTAACATTGGTTGAATGTTGTTTTTTATTCCTTGACGCGCCCAACCTGCGTGACAACACTGATGGGTTTCAAACGGGTCAAAATGATGTATTCATTGTGCTTTTGGATAGTTTCGTGGGGTAATAGGACCCCCGCAAACTTAAGGTGTCTACTTAAAAAAAAGATATAAGTTTCATGGAGTAATTATGTATTTCCTCATTATTGGTCTTTAACTTATGTATGTATTGATGATTGTGTAAAAATAATATAACATCATGTCATCTAAAGAGTAACTAAATACAGTGGCAAAGTCAAAAATTTCGTTAAGGACGTCCAACATTCAATATACATGTATGAAAAATATTTTTTGACCTATATACTTTGTATAAATTTTTATATTTATAGTATAATTTTTCGACGGAAGATGTCCAACTGACCATCGTAGGCTATATGTGGCTACGTCATTGACTAAATAGATGTGATTGCCCATGATAAATGAAATTAGTAATGCGAAAGAATTTTACTTTATTTGTGTATATAAGTTAAATCTTTTAATTATTATAAACCTTTATTAGCTCGCTTATATTTGATAATACATAATCACAATCTCTTTTTTTTTTTTTTACACAATGGAAAGTACATGATAACAAGTGCATGTATAGAACAAATAGCAAAAAGATTTGATGACCCCATGCTTCAAATTGATCATAGATAAGACCAAAAGAGTTTTAGAACAATGTTTTTGTATAAAAATTACATCATGTGCATAGACATTTTGTACATATTGTATTATAATTAGCTAGTACGATAAAGACTATGTAACACACTTTAGCTTCCTTGAATTATTCAATCTAAAGGCAACATAATAATGTAACCATTTTGACATGAGAATTTTTTGTGCAATGATATCTTATCTGATTTTTTTAACATTTTGGAATTAACTAAACTCCACTAAAATAAAACACAAACCAAATTAAAGTTACAATTGAATAATCCTTAGAGATTAACTCTTTCGCATTTACGCCACTCTGCTATTACAATGTGTCACATATTAAGCTAGGATGACCTACGATACGTCTTATTTGAAGGAAATACGTTTTTTTAATCGTCGTGGTATGTTTACTCCATGACGGCTACTCAACTATGGCTAGCCCTTCAAGTTAACTTTATTTATTTTTCAAAACAACTTCTTAGAAAGTGTTTCTAGGATAAATAAAATAAAGTTATACAACTCGATTCCCAAAAAAATGATGAAATTAAACTAGACTCAAACCTCTCAAAAACACTCAAACATTTATTGCTCACTATATATGCACTGATTGGAAGTGGTTATTTTATCATGATTTTCATTTCTATACATTTCTATAGTTCGATAAAGATTATTCTAGTGCATAACACATTTTATATATCTAATCAATAGCTAAAGACAACATAAAATTTAATTAGTTTTGACTTTTGACATGACTTTGCATACCCTTATAAAAATAATAAATGAAGTGGTTATTTTATCATGATTTTCATTAATGAACTCGTGAAATGATTTAGAATGAGTGGTTGATGTTACAAATGAAAAAAAACTATTTTTCTTGATATATATGGTATATAACTTGCTTCTGACTCTATATTTGTTAGAATAAAATACTTAGTGGCGTATAACAAAAAAAAAATAGATAGTACCTTATCCGTGTTTTAAGGAGCACCATTGGAAGTGATCGAATTGAGACAAAAATTGGAAAAAAAAAACGGTCCAGAGGACAAGTAGAATGTCCTAAAAAGGGGGTTGGACCCATAAGAAAAAACCAAATGCAATGCATGAAGTAATGTTTTCAAGTTTCAAATAAGATAAAAATAATTTGGATGGTATTTTCTTCTATATATACAACAAAAATGAACTAAAGACAGACAAGGGAACTTTGTGTATTTGATCCAAATTATGATGTTCTTAGGGCCCTTTTGGATTGATTTAAAAAAAATAGTTTTTAAGTCAAAAATAAAAAATCAAATTGAAATGATTTTTAAGTCAAAAATAAAAAATAGGGGGAGACTTACTTTTGGTTTTTGACTTATTTTAAGTCATTTTAAATTTATTTTAAGTCATTCTTGACCTTGCCAAACACTTCTCAACTTGTTTTAAGTCATTTTTGACTTATTTTAAGTTATTTTCTATATTTGTCAAACACTTCCAAAAGTAAAAAACTGACTTAAAAGTAGATTTGATCAACTTTTAAGCCAATCCAAACACCCTCTTAGTATCATTTAAATTTAACTTCTTCTTTTCTTTAGATTCATACCCGATGTTCGATATTTATATTGAAGTTTCGATTAATTTAAATCGTGTATTACAGGATTCATTTTGAAGATAACACTCCCAACTTGATATTTTCTCTTATCCACGTAACAAACACTTAAGAACAAATACGTAAGTGTTTAAGTGCATTAACTTATCCACACAATGGACACTTAAGAACACATACGTAAGTTTATCAGAATAAAAAATGTCTAATAGAAATACTTATCAAATATTCAGATGCTCAACTAGAACAGATCATAATTCAAGTGTCTAAATGAAATATACTGATAGTTTAAATATTTTTCGATGCATTCAACTTTTTAAGGGTGGTCATTTGGTCAAAAAGCAAATTATATAAGAAATATAATGCAAGGAGTAATAGTACTAAGGTTATTCTTGTTGAATTAATGTTTCGTTACGTTTATTACACTCAAATTAAATATACATGATATCATCAAAATACTTGTTTATTTTTTACAATGAGTTTTTGATTATATATATCGTTGGATGCTTGACCTTTATAGGATATAATCTTCACATAAGAATCTGCATAAGTTTATACCATATTTTGTTCAGATTTAAAAAATAAATTATCTTCACATAAAAATCAACATTAATTAAGCCTTTTTTTCTCCATAAATAGGACGTGCATAAGTTATATAAAAATGTAGTATAAATTATACAACATAGTAAACATGTGCTATCTATACGATATGCAACTATAGTTTAAAAAATTATGATTCACAACTAATCTTGCAAATTTATAGAAAATCTCCAATTAATACACTTAATTTAGAATATGTCGCGCATCTCATGAAAAAAACATCTTCGATCAATTTACAGAAGTTCAAAATTTCTCCAACAAGAAAATGATAGATATAATTGTGCTAAAATATAATTAAAATAAAATAGCAAATTCAAGACAAATTCTAACAACATGATTACTATATCTCACTAGGGGTGTACATGACCGGGTTGATTCGGGTTTTTCAAATATCAAATCAAACCATTTGTGTAAAAAATTTAAATTTATAAACCAAACCAAACTAATAAAATTCGGATTTTTTTGGGTTTTTCAACCTCAGGTTGGTTTGGGTTTTTCAAATACCAAACCAAACCATTGTGTCAAATTTTTAAATTTATAAATCAAATCAAACTAATAAACCTCGGATTTTTTCAGATTTTTGGATTTTTTCGGTAAAGTTTGCATATAAACATATAATTAACTTGTGCTCCAAATATTTCTTTAGTCCAACCAAAATACAATTATCTTCGGTGTTTCTTAAAAAAATAACACAAAATATGAGATGAGTACTGATGACACAAAAATATTCAATAAAAATAATAATGAAATCATCATATAAAATAAATATTGCAAAGTCATAATGAAAATGATCATAATTTAAAAGTACTAAATCATGCT
>JAJOOR010007760.1:0-65360 GCA_036250505.1 Solanum acaule | reverse complement strand
CCCCCCCCCCCCCCCCCCCCCGCTTCCTTTTTTTGCAGATTGTTTTCTTTATTTTTTTTTCTTTTTTTTCCGTGTCTATGTTGTTGTATATCTTTTTTTTTTTTTTTTGTATGTGGGAATGTAATAAATGTAGGGTAGTTAAATGTGAGGGTAGTGGGATTAATTAAGGGGAAAGTGGAGTGGGATTTGGTGTAAAGGTGGGGTGAGTGGGTGTAATGGGTGTGAGATTAATATTTTATTTTGAATAATATAATATAATATAAACTTACATTAATAATGCAACTCTTGTTTTTAGTTTTCAAATATTTTAAAATGAACTTATGAATATAAGATAAATATTAAAAAATCTCTAGTTTAGATCCAAAATAAATACTTAAATATTAAAAGGTGTAAAATTTTATGTTTGGTAAAAAATTAAGTGTTCACATAATCGCTTCAAGACTTGATTTGACCAATTATTGTTGTATTGATATCGGGTTATTGGTTTAATGTTGAGCAGCTATTTCATGCCACTTCACTATGGGGTTATCGCTTTATGACTCGTTTGTCCAATTTTCTTATCGATTTAACCGATGACCCATATAAACTTTATGTAAATTATATTTTTAACCCTTGAGGCAAACCTCAACCTTGAATGTTGTACTGCTATATTGTATGTTGTTTCTGTTGAATGTTGTTTATCGATCGGTTTGATTCAATTTTAAAGTTTTTCGTCATTAAGTTCTCTCTTTATTTTTTTTAGTAGAAGATTCCGGAGAGGTGGTTCTAAAATACGATTTTTTTAGGTCCAATGTAGACGGGCCAAATATAAAATCGGGCTCATTTGCACCTTTACCCCTATTTTATGGTGGTCTTTAATTTATGTCCCTCGCAATAAATAATTTTGTCACATAGTACGAACCATACCTTACCCTTACAAAAGTAGGGAGTTTTTTCCCGTCTTTCCAATAGATCCTCGGCTCAAGGAGAAATAGTCCAAAAAAAGAGGTAAAAGAAGTACGAGAAATAGCATATTAAGCAACAACTAGTAGGACAGTAACTACAACAAAATAATATGATAATTGAAGTACAAGAAACAACAAATAATAACAAAAAGGACCAGATACTACCAGAAAAATACTACCACTATTAGTATGTACCATGCATTATAATTAATTAAAAAACGATCCATAAATAAGAAGTATATTTTTAAGGATGACTTTTTGATACTTAATATATAATTGAAATGTGAATCCTTGGTCTTTGATGCAATAGCATGACCTCACATACCTAAGATAAATTTCATTCACCAGGTCATGGGATTGGATACAATTGGGGCTGGGATTGAATACAGACTTGAGTACCATTCTGTCACCCCTAGTTGTAACCAAAGTTATATATGTCTGTTTATTTAACCAGAATTGCTTAATGATTCAATATTGAAGAAATATTGAATATTACATTATTAAATTAGTAATCAAATTATTAGATAGTTCACATTTTAAATGAAATTATATACTGCACTCCGCATTGTCCGGGTGCGTATGGCGGTGGGGATCGGGGTGGGGGTGGAAGTGTACTATTGCGCCCAAATCGCACACACAAGTGTACGTGGTCGTTCAAGTATTAAAGTGGCTCTTATAAAGAGCCGGGTATCGTACCCACAGAGACTTACGATTAGAAAACTCGATTGTTCCAATATTTTTCAGCTAAGCACAAGTGTTATCAAGATTTCAAGAGTAATTTATTTTATAATCTAAAAGTTAAACAGAATTAAACAAACGCAATTCAATTTCAAGGGTTCAAATAATGATTGGGTAAAGTCCAGGGCTGCAACTCTTATCAGGATTCATGAAATTATATTGTTTAAATGGATGTTAATCAATTATCGAATCAGTGATCACAGGGTTAAATGTATGATAATGGTCTCCCGACCTCTAATCGCCTACGATAAATGACAACCTACCTGCATCATTGAGCGGGGATAGGTTGGACCAAGAACCGAGAATTACGATTTCTTCATGTATAGTGACTAAGCATGGTTTCTAGGTAAATCCCTATCCTAGATTTAAATTAACCTTAATTATTAAGAGAAATCATGCTCCTTAGCCCCACGTTCTATCCTCTTATTCCTCTCCCGAATTCAATTTGGACAATGTGTTTATTTCAATGTGATCAGGCACGAAATACTAAAAATAAGAACATAAGAAAGATTCATATGATAATCAATATTAACCAATTAAAACTTAATAGATTACAATCATCCTGTAGCCACAGCCCTAGAACTAGGGTATTTAGCTATTCATAACAATAGATTCGATCAAGCAATGTTTAATAATCATAAAGAGATCGAAAGTAAAAGAGTTTAGGAAAGAACCCTAAAAAAAAGATGAAATAGCTCTCCAAGTCGTCGTTCTTCAAAACCCAGAAAAAATATGCCTTAATAAAATAAAATATTAACTTATTTATACTAAAGTCGAAACGGCCAAATCTGGCAACCAGGGGCGCGATGAGGAGGGTAATTCCGTTCTGAGATCTTTTCTCTTCTCTGCGACGCGGTCTTGACATGAACCACTCTACCTCAAAATTTATTTTCACGAACCAAAACTAAAATCCCTCTCCGCGATGCAGAGTGGACATGGAGTGCTCTGCCTGAAAATTATTTCATCCTTTTTCTTCCTTGCTTCTTTTCGACTCGGATCTTTTGTGTTTCCCAATGTCCATTTTAGTGCTTGTTTCTCCATTTAAGCTCACCTACACAACTAATCATGTTGGTTAGCTCATGATATACAACCAAAAGACTCGATAAGACTATAAACAAACACACATTGAATTCAAACTTAGCTTAAATACGGGCATTATTAGATTTCTAGGCATATAAATACGCCTAAGATCACTACCCCACACTTAGAGCTTTGTTCGTCCTCGAACAACTTACTAACTACTCCTAGACCTAGACTCTCTACTATGGTATTTGTGCATCCGCCACTTTCTTCCAAGGATCTGTAACCAGTTACCACAGGCATGATTTCATTTAAAATATTCCTGACTCTTGTAATTGACTTGACAACTTTTAGCAACCAACGAATTCAACATCATGTGCAATATTACATATTACCTATCTTTCATACAACAAGTGCCCGTCACTCCAAAGAATAGTCCACACACTCAACTCAGTAGATTGAATATAGTTTAAGGACTTTGCAAACATAGTACGCTCTCACTTAACAAAGACATCATACATGCACGCATTGAGAACCATAAGCTTGCCCATTATGTACATCTCCACTAATAAAGGATGCTATGCTCAAAATCAAATAAGACTTGTTCAGGTTGTAATGTAGACTTGAGGTAAGGGAGGATTCATTTAGATAAATTAGTGACTTGTCCTCCCTAATGCACCAGATTCAATTTCCTTCTTACATTCACAACTATTTCTTTTCTTCAACCCCCTCTTTCTTCATAGATTTCCACTAGTATTACCAATATTGCCTTTATTTCTCACTCACCCCTTTATTTCTATAGCTTTTTTTTTTTTTTTTTTTATGACACTTAACAATAGCCACCCTTTACTTAGAGATTTCTCTCGAGTTAAGGTGCACATTGTCCTTGTAAGGACCAGGGCCATCATTAAGGTATTCTCCAAGTTAGCCACCTTCAACTTAAGGTTTTAACCTTAGTCGAAGCGCACAATGTCCTAAGGACCAGGGCAAATCCCAGATTTGAACTTATGGGGCATCATTTTACTACCTCTTTTCTCTCTTCCCAACAAACAACATTACCACCCTATTTACTCTTTCCGCCGTTTTCACTTTTCCTCCTAACATAGTGCATTAGGGATTTGGGATCAAAACTAACGGTATCAATAAAAGGGATTCGGCTTACTTTCGTGGGTTAGAACAAAATCAAGGCTAAAAAGGCTCAATTGGGCTATACTAGGGATATTATTTATGAAAAGGCTAATATTCAAGACAATTCAAAGAAAGCCTATTATCATCTTCTAAACACAACACCACTTTCATTTCGCTTCAATAACATGTCGGGTGAATTCTAGACTCAGATACACTACATGGATACTTAAATCACTCACCGCTCATGGCACAAGTTCTACTCAAGAATAGATCAATCACAGGAACACAATTAGTTTATGCACAAGGTCCAATTTAAGCTTAAGTTGTAACCATTCAAGTCAAATACAAGAGTTCAAATGCATTCATACATCAATTTCAAATCATGCTTTCATACATATTCCTTCCGGGATTTCAAGCTTCAGCACATACCAACCTAAGACTCAATGATGAAATCGCCCTTAAGACAGTCGTCATCCATCTATCATTGGGCAATGTGACTCAACTACGACTACTGACTCAATCCTAAAAAGATAAAATATTTTTGTATTTTGTACGGTTCAAAGGGACTTTCCTTGGTCAAAGAACCCAAAACAACCTCCAAGGAACCCAAAATAAAACAAAAAAATACAAAGCAAACTCTAACAATGTTTAACAATAAAAGTATATACAGACCAAGTATGATTTTCACCCTTACCCCACACTTAAACATTAGCACTGTACCCAGTTCTTTACAAAAATTAGAACAATAGAAGAGGTAAGGTTAAATCACTCCCTGATCAATCCTCCATAGCATCACCCCCTTTGGCCTCATCACGTGCCAGAGTGGGGTCTACCTCTTCATCAGAATCGGACTCTACGTCTGAGCTAGTACGCAGTCGCTCCTTATTAGTCGGAATGTCATTATCGACCGGCTCACAAAACTCGGGACCAGTGCCAAGTAGGGCCTTAGTATGAGAATTCAGCGGGTAGCGCCTCTCAACATCTCCCAACTGCATTTCAGTGGAAGCCATCAACCATTCTGGTGGCTCAACATCTCAAGGCCATACATCTTGGCCATAATCAGCTTATCCCTCCTATGGCACTCTATAGTGGTGAGAGTTGGGCTGAACTCAATGTCGGGCCCCTTTGTCCTCGTGATACCCATAGGTGCTGGGAATAACGATGCCATGTAATCCATGTTCTCTTCAGGAACACCTGCAACACGACACATTTTGGTAATAAGGCCACCAAAAGCATACTTGTTCCCTTTATGAACCCCGGCCTTTCGCATCGCCGATTTCAGGACATCTCCGATATTCAACTCTGTAGCTGTCATCAATGCATAGACCAAGCAAACCCTATCCCGGGTAATATCCATGTAGTGGAGACTCGGTATCAAACAATTCATGATAATCTTTAGCCAGACTCGCATCTCCCTAAGCATGTGATCATAAGGAAGAGATTGGTTATATCTCTTCCCACTGTGCTTAGTCCATTGCGCCATGGACTGAGGACCACACAGTGTATGTCGAATGGCCCGGTATGGAGGGCGTATGTTCAACCCTGTAAGAGCTAGTGGATCAGTGTCCTGTGGTGTACCTAATATATCATTGATACCCACGGGAGTGATAGGCACATTAACTCCCCACACAATCACAAAATGCGATCTTGCGTTCGGTGCCCATTTGGAGTAAAATTCATGGACCATGTGCAAGTTACACTTTTCTGGCTCTGCAAAGATAAACTCCATATGCAACTCCCTGATCCACCTCAGTATCTGTGGGAACTCCCGCGCCAAGTTGTCCCTGTCAATGCAAACGTCAGAGAAATACGATGCCTTAGTGTGCTTTTTCCACCATGCCTTCCCTTCCTTGGTCACAACTTTCATCCTGAATCACCTATTTTGGCCCTTGGGAACTACAGGTGCGGGTGGGCCATTACCCCCACTCCACACACGCTTTCTTTGGCTAGAGGTGGCAACTGCCTTACCGAGTCTTTGGGAGCTTGACATGATTTCCTGCAAACAGAATACAATTAAGCCCACAACACATAGACACAATGATTCATGGGTGATGCGCATATATCAACTCACACTTATGTCGTGTAATGATTCATCCTCGGTTCCCACACTTCCCAAGAATGAATGGCAACGAGCCAACCTATTGATCACATTCATACAACCATATAGGCACCATATTAGTAGCCACAAACACTCAACCTCACACTTGGATTAAGATCCTCATGCATTATTCCATGATTCAAGAAGCAAGTAGTGATACTCAAGACCTCACACTACAAATATATACCCATAAATACACAATATCATCCAGCCAACAACACCAAATTGATGTCCCACAAACATATTCAAACAATGATCCGCAACAAACTGAGACAAGAGCAACTAGAGGGAATTTTAACTCCAAAAGTCGAAATACCTACTACAATTTAGTAAACCAACAACCTGAGCCAAGTGACCAACCCCAATGCGATTTCTCAATATGCAAATCCAATTCCCAAATCACTCTATACCCACATGCAAGCAAAAATAAAGTAACACATATATCACTACACCTACATCCCAAATAGAAACCATTGTCACACAATGCAAAATTAAATCGTTACAACCATCCCCACCTATTTGCACTACTACAAATCGAGAGAAAATGTAGAAAAAGCGTACTTGAGATGTTGAGGAAGATGAAGATTGAGAGAGAAGAGTGCGAAATTTGCGTCGCATTATCGATTGACCCATGAAAATTTGCAAGGGGAGAAGGGAGGGAGAATAATCTCTAAAATAGAAGGGTAATTGGGAGAAAAGTGGGGTTTGGAGACGGGGATTTAGGGTTAAAAGGGGGTTGGGTTGGGTTATTCCCCTTTAAAATGGGTAGAACCCGTTTCATTTAATGAAAAAAAAAACTTACCTGGGGCGCAGTGCGGCATTGTCACGGAGTGTTTTGCCTCGTGAAAATAATTAAATTTTACCAGGTCAAAATTGTGAACCCTCTCTGTGACGCAGCATGGTCATAGATTCTCTTTGTTGTTGACGAGAATTTATTTCTCGTCGAAACCAAAATTTTGGGACTCCCTTCACGACACGGGACGGTCACATATTGTTATGCCTTAACTTGGAAAATTAATTCCAAGTGAGGCAAAATTCATACACACCTCCGCGACGCAGGACATGTCTTCTATCCTGATTCCTGCACATTTTTAGCTCAAAACCCATTAGTAAACACATAATAAGTTGCCTCCCATCTAGAGCCTTAGTTTTGGTCTTGGCACGACTCATATTTTTGTATTTTCTAGATATATCATTTTTTTGTTTTTACTAATTCCTAAGAATTGAAATAACAAGCAAAAGAACAGAAATCCTAGCTATTATAAGGGGTCATGGGTTGCCTCCCGTGAAGCGCCTGATTTAACGTCGCGGCACGACCTATCTCATGACTCATTCGTCATTTAATGTGAGCGCTTCAAGCTCACCATCAATATCATTTCCAAAGTAGTGCTTAACGCGTTGCCTATTTACAAGTAAAGTAGAACTCTTATCCTTGTTCCTTAGCTCCATATATAGCACCATGTTGGGTTATCCTTACCACTTCAAAAGGACCACTCCACTTTGACCGAAGCTTTCCAGGGAACAACTTCAGTCTTGAATTAAATAGCAGCACCAATTGACGAGGCTCAAAGGTGCGTGACATAATATGCTTGTCATGCCACCTCTTGGTCTTCTCTTTGTACTACTTAGCATTCTCGTAGGCGTGGAGCCTAAATTCTTCTAATTCATGTAGCTGCGTTATCCTTTTCTTCCCAGCTAATTCAGAATCCAAATTCAACTTTTTGATCGCCCAATATACCTTATGCACCAATTCATCTGAGAGGTGGCACACTTTTCCAAACACCATTCAATAAAGAGAAGTCCCTATTGGTGTCTTGTATGCAGTCGGGTATGCCCACAAAGCATCATCTAACTTGTCAGCCCAATCTTTTCTTTGGGCATTCACAGTCTTTTGGAGGATCTGCTTTACTTCTCTATTAGACACTTCCGCCTGCCCACTAGTCTTGGGATGATAGATTGTAGCTACCTTATGTCTTACCCCATATTTGGCCAACAAATTTCACACTGAACTATTAATAAAGTGCGTACCTCCATCACTGATCATGGCTCTTGGAGTTCTGAACCTGGTGAAAATATGCTTCTGGATGAATTTCAGTACCACCTTTGCATCATTGGATGGTAATGCAACTGCTTTCACCCACTTGGACATGCAGTCCATTGCCACTAAGATGTATTGATTACCACGGGACGATGGGAATGGTCCCATGTAGTCTATCCCCCAAACGTCAAAGATCTCAACTTCCAATATGTTGCTCAATGACATCTCATGCCTTCTAGAAATAGTGCCCATCCTTTGACATTGATCACAATCCTTCACAAACATAGCAACATCTTTAAATAGAGTAGGTGATGAGTCCACAAATTGGACTCATTTGGGGCTATATTTTGATAGAATTAGTGTCCTCAAATGCATATTTTGTCTTAATATTTGATGAAAACCCTTAGGTTTTAGGTATTTGGAGTTTGAGGGAAAGAATGGACACTACTTAACAAAAAGGAACAAGGGCAGCTGAAAGAACGAAGAAATGAAGATCTGAGAATCGCCGAACCCATTCGGCGATTTGCCAAAAAGTCTTATCCTCGCCTTTTGTTTTAGTGTGCTGAACCCTCAAGGAAAGGATCAAATCAGCGGTGAATAGGAGCAGTTGGCGTGTACCGAGCAGTTCCGTGAAGTAGTACTATGTCGCCCAATGATCCAAAGCACGATGATGCTGAAGGATAGAGCTAGACAAAGATGAAACCTACCAAAGGGCAGATCGCCGAGTTGATCGGCGATCTAGACTAACGGCGCCAATGATCCACTGCAGCACAAATTTTTGAAAACTATAAATACTCGTTGAGAGTTGTAGCTTAATATCATATTTTTAATACATAATTTTTAACATAGAATTTTGAGTTCTATGTTTGGAGAGGGTTTTGAAGACCTTGAAGATCCAAAGGGTTTTAACTCCAAGAATTTGGACTTGGGTCTTGTGGATTCTTCACTCTTGGCTTGTTTTGAGACTTAAATCTTCATACCTATTTGAATGCAAACTCATATTGGTATAAATTTCTATCTCTTTTACATGTGTAGCTAAAACCCCAATTCTTAGGGTGTGATTTTGTGAATATGGGTTAGATTATCTGTTGGGTCTTGCTTGTTGATGATTTATTTGTTGTTTAGATATGATTTAATTTAGTAGTTGTGGTGGAACTTAATGAAATTGTAGTTGCAAATACGATTTCACCTTTGTGTTTTTGGCTTGCTCGAGAAAGAGGTCGTAAAACTAAGACTACTAAATTGATGGTCGGTAGGATTGGGTCGACATGAGGTTCAACTCGAGTAGTCCTTCTCCCACACACTTAGCTCGAGAGAGTGAGTGGGCTAAGGTGGAGGTTGTTCTTCATGTGGCAATTGGGTGTCTGAGAGGAACCCATTTGATTCGGGGTAAGTTGCTCGAGAGAGAATTTACCCCCACTATAGTCTAGCCTAGTCACAAATATTCAACAGATTTATTATCAAAAGCATGTACCCAATAGTTTAGTTTATCCCATATTCCTATCACATCCCAAGAACCCCATCTCCTTGATTAGTACTCTTTGTGTTTTTGCTGATATTTGCTTACTTGTTACAAACCCCCGTTGTTAATTGACACTTTTGTGTCACCCCTTAGATTTAGTATGTTTGTATTCAACAATGTTTTTAGCTATTACTAATTAGAACTTAATTTTATTTTTGTATTAATTCTCAAGCCCACTCCCTTGGGACTTGACCCCAACCCTTGGTTGGGTTACTTTACGATTGTACGATCGTAGACACTTGTATTGGACGTTGTGTCTTGATTACGCAAACATTAGTAGGCCAAAAGAAACCAGATTGCAATATCTTGTGTGCAGTGCGTTCGCCCCCGTGGTGCCATCATATGGCGAAGAGTGACAGCTCTCCAACACTTATACTGCCTCCTGTTAATCTACATACCTTCGCACCATCTGATTAGGTCTCTACTTGAATAAGAAGGGCTCATCCCATACATAGAAACATGCATCATACTTCAGCCTCTGTTTTTGATGTGTTGAGGCCCCACGTGGAAATAAACCACTCACTAGAAAATTAACAATGTCAGCATACCAAGGCACTTGACCAAAGTCCAAGGCAAGCAATTGTTTATCGAGGAACTCTTCGCGAATTTGTCCTTCATTCTTCACATGAGATGAATCCTCCAATCTGGACAGATGATCAGCTATCTGGTTTTCAGTTCCCTTCCTATATTTTATCTCTATATCAAACTGTTGCAAGAGCAGAATCCATCTAATCAGCCTCAACTTGGCATCCTTCTTGTTAAACAAGTATCGGATTGCAGCATGATCAGTGTAAACCACAACCTTGGTTTCCACCAAGTATGACCTAAACTTATCAAATGCAAACACTAATGCCAGCATCTCTTTCTCAGTGACAGTATAATTTGATTGGGCTACATGAAGTGTCTTGTTAGCATTGTAGATGGAATGAAACATCTTATCTTTTCGCTGCCCAAGAACTGGCCTAACCGCTATATCACTGGCATCACACATAAGCTCGAATAGGAACTCCAGTTAGGAGCAATCAGAATAAGAGCTTCTATCAACTTCTTCTTCAACAACTCAAATGCCTGCAAACATTTCTCATCAAATACAAACTTCACCTCTTTTTCTAAGTGGCTGCACATGGGTCTTGCAGTCTTAGAGAAGTCCTTGATGAATCTCCTATAGAACCCAACATGCCCCAAAAAACTTCTAACTCCCTTCACTGTGATGGGGGGTGGCAACTTCTCAATAACCTCCACTTTAGCTTTGTCAACTTCTAGCCCATTCTTGGAGATTTTGTGTCCCAACACAATCCCCTTTCGAACTAAGAAGTGACACTTCTCCCAGTTCAACACAAGGTTTGTTTCTTCACACCTAGCAAGGACCCTGTCAAGATTAGTCAAACAAAGTCAAAAGACTCACCAAACACCGATGAGTCATCCATAAACACCTCAACAAAATCCTCCACCATATCATGGAAGATTGCCATTATGCATCTCTGAAATGTCGCTGGTTCATTGCATAATCCGAATGACATATGCTTGAACGCATAAGTGCAATACAGACAAGTGAAGGTAGTCTTCTCCTGGTCCTATGGTGCAATATAAATCTGATTATAACCTGAGTAGCCATCCAGGGAGCAGTAATATTCCTGAACCGCCAATCTATCCAACATCTGATTAATAAAAGACATCGGGTAATGGTCCTTTCTAGTCGCATCATTCAACTTCCTGTAATCCATGCAGATTCGCCACCCAGTTACTGTCCTTGTGGGGATTAATTCATTCTTCTCATTAGTTACCACCGTCATTCCGCCCTTCTTGGGCACACACAGTACCAGACTCACCCATTTACTATCTAATATGGGGTACACGATCCCTGCATCTAACCACTTGATCACCTCTTTTCTCACCACATCCTTCATCACTGGATTTAGTGTCCGTTGATGTTGTGCACTTAGCTTATGCCCTTCCTCCATGTAAATTTATGCATATACAACGTGGGGCTAATTCCATGGATGTCGGACATTTGCTAACCCAAGACTGCTTTTCTCTTCCTCAAGATAATTAATGTTGCTTCCACCTGGAATCAAATAATGCCCAGACAAAATAACTGTTAAGGTCTTACTTTTACCCAAGAACGCATACCTGAGGTGGGCTGGCAATGCTTTTAACTCCAGCTGGGGTGCTTCTTCAATTGAGGAGTTGGGTGGAGGACCCAACACCCTACTTAAAGGCTCCCATCGATCTTCTGATGTCCTACAAGTGCCATATCAAGAAATTGTACCATTTTCTGTGCTTCAGCATTCCCATAGATATCATCTCCTACTAGCACTCGCTCTAATGGGTCCTTGGATGCAATATATCAAGCCTCTGCCTCAAGATCTATCACAGTTATTGCAGACAACTCTTCATATACAACTGATAGGTTTAATGCCTTGTACACATCGAACACCTCCACTTTATCATGTGCCCGCATTGCCCAGTGGCTACATCTATCATAGCACGCCCAGTAGCCAAGAAAGGTCTCACCAAAATGAATGGGACCTCAGGATCTAGCTCAAAATTCAACACAACAAAGTCATAAACGATCCCACTTACACTAAGACATCCTCTACAACACCCTCAGGCCTAGCAACAGATCTATCAGCCAACTGTAAGATGATGGTAGTAGGCTTAGGACTACCCAACCCAGTTTTTTATTCAATGAAGTTGGCATCAAGTTTATACTAGATTCTAGATCACACAATCCTTGCACATGAATGCTCTGCCCTATAGTGATCTGAACGATAAAGCTACCCGGATCTTTCAATTTGGTGGGTAACTTATTTTGGATTTGGGAGTTGCACTCTTCAGTAAGTGCAACAGTCTCATATTCAGTCATCCTCCTTTTGTTTGCCACAATCTCCTTCACATATTTAGCATACTTGGGTATACCCTACAAAATATCTACCAATGGCAAGTTAATGTGAACTTGTTTCAAAAGAGAGAGAAACTTACCAAAACATTCATCCTCCTTCTGTTTCTTGAACTTTTGAGGGAATGGAGGAGGTGGTTTCACTATTGGTTACACTCTTTCTTCTTGTGCAACAACCTAACTCTCCTTGGGTTCATTCTCTTTACTCACTGAATCAGTGTTTCTTTTCTTTTGAGCCACCTCTTCCAACTGCAAACCACTGCGTGTATCTACAACATTTACTTGCTTGGGATTTGGATCAATGTTTCCCGGCAATTCTCCTTGAGGTCGTGAATTTTGAGCACTTGCAAACTGCTCAAACTGCTTCTCCTAGTTTTGAGTAGCTAATTAGTTGTTCCTCAAATCAGCAGCTAACTGAGCTTAATCAATCATAATCTTTTAAAGCATTTTATCCACACTTATGTTACCTGGTTGATTGTTTGGCTGCTTATTGGGCTGCTCCCTTTGGACCTGTTGTTGATATCCATGTGCATTTCCTTGGGGTCTATATTGATTTTGGCCTTGCCATGAGAAATTTGGATGGTTATGCTAATTAAGATCGTAAAAGTTTCCATAGTTCTGTTGGCCTCCTCCTCGTTATGCATTCCCTACAAATTTTATAGAATCCAGGTTTGCACCACATACCTTTACACTATGATCACCACCTCCGCAGATTTCACACCAAGTTTGTGGTTGTTGGACTACATTCACCTGAGCGGGTTGTTGTCCTAAAGATAAATTGCTGAAGTGGGTGTTCATCATGTTTTGCATCACAATAATCTATCCAGTTAAGGCAGTCACGACATCTACTTCCAATAAACCTGTAGTTTTCTGTATCACAGGTTTTGCCCCTCTTCCGTTCCATTCGGGGTTGTCCTGTGAGATCTTGTTCAACAAGGTGAATAGCTCAGCATAAGTCTTCTCCAACGCCTGACCACCTGCAGCTGAATCAAGTAAAATTTTGGTGTTAGGCTCCAATCATTCAATGAAGGTATGGACCAACACCTCGTTAGCCTAATGAAGATGTGGACAACTCATCAACATCGATTTAAACCTCTCCCAAGCTTGGTACAAGTTCTCTCCTCCTTTTTGTATAAAACTTAGGATTTCGCTCCTCAACTTAGCTGTTTTACCAGACTGATAAGGAACTTCTGTGCAAGATCATCCCAGGAGATGATAGAGTTAGCGGGCGCAGAGTTTAACCATCTTTTTGCTTCCCCAAGCAGAGAAAAGGGGAATAAAGTGAGCCTCACATAATACACATTAACTCCAGCTGGAGTGTAAGTATCACTGATCTCGACGAAATTTTGTATATGAACTGTTGGATCCTCGTGCGACAGATTAGTGAACTGCCCATTAGTTTGCAATAGTTGCACCATACTCTGCTTCAGTTCAAACCTTCCACCAGCTTCATGTTTCTGAATGCATGAAGTCACATTGGTGGTACATGGTATTGCCACATCTTTTACCTTCATCTTAGCCATTACTGCAGGTTCCTCTTACTCAACTCTTGCTACTGGAGATGTTGGTTGGCAACAAGAGGGATTGGGTAAGTGAGTCTTCTTTGCCTTTTCCGGTAGTGAACAAATTTTTCCGGTTCAGCTAGAGGCTCTACCAATCCTTGATCATCATCCAGTTTGGACTTTCAACACAACCTGCAAAATGAATTGCTAATATCAAGTTGTCAACAGTTGCTTTTAAATTCAGAAATCAGAAAAATCAAATACTTCCTAATTCTAAAGTCCCCGACAGCGACACCAAAAACTTGTTGAACCCAAATCGCACACACAAGTGTACGTGGTCGTTCAAGTATTAAAGTTGCTCTTATAAAGAGTCGGGTATCGTACCCATAGATACTTATGATTAGAAAACTCGAGTGTTCCAATATTTTCAGCTAAGCACAAGTGTTATCAAGATTTCAAGAGTGATTTATTTTATAATCTAAAAGTTGAACAGAATTAAACAAACGTGATTCAATTTCAAGGGTTCAAACAATGATTGGGTAAAGTTCAGGGCTGCAACTCTTATCATGATTCATGCAATTATCTTGTTTAAATGGATGTTAATCAACTATCGAATCAGTGATCACATAGTTAAATGTATGATCATGGTCTCCCAAACTCTTATCGCCTATGATAAATGACAACCAAACTATATCGTTGAGTAGGGATTGGTTGGACCAAGTACCGAGTATTACTATTTCTTCCTGTATAGTGACCAAGCATGGTTTCTAGGTATATCCCTATCCTAGATACAAATTAACCTTAATTATTAAGAGAAAATCATGCTCCTTATGCCCCACATTCTATCCTCTTATTCCTCTCCTGAGTTCAATTTGGACAATGTGTTTATTTCAAGGGTGATCAGGCACGAAATACTAAATACAAGAACATAAGAAAGATTCATATGATAATCCATATTAACCCAACGAAAAACTTAATAGATTACAATCATCCTATAACCATAGCCCTAGAACTAGGGTATTTAGCTACTCATAACAATAGATTCGATTAATCAATGTTTAATAATCATAAAGACATTGAAATTAAAAGAGTTTAGTAAAGAACCCTAAAAACATGATGAAATAGCTCTCCAAGTCGTCGTTCTTCAAAACCCATAAAAAAATGCCTTAATAAAATAAAATTTTAACCTATTTATAATAAAGTTGAAACGGCCAAATCTGGCAACCAGGTGCGCGACGCAGAGGGCTTCACAAATTTTGTTTCTATTCTCGGCGATGCAATCTTGACACGGACCACTCTGCCTCAAAATCCATTTTCGAGAACCAAAACTTAAATCCCTCTCCTCGATGCGGAGAGGACACAGAGTGCTCTACCTAGAAAATATTTCATCCTTTTTCTTCCTTGCTTCTTTTTGACTTGGATCTTTTGTGTTCCCCAATGTCCATTTTAGTGCTCATTTCTCCATTTAAGCTCACCTACACAACTAATCATGTTGGTTAGCTCATATACAACCAAAAGACTCAATAAGACTATCAACAAACACACATTGAATTCGAACTTAGCTAAAATACGGGCATTATTAGATTTCTAGGCATATAAATACGCCTAAGATCATGTACATTGGCTTTGATTGTATTGTCTGTCGTAATGCTTTTTCGTAGTTTCGCAATAACCCAACCAACTACAATCCGGTAGGACATTTTTCATAGCAACTTTCAAATCTACACCTTTGTTGATCTTTATCACAAGGAAGAGATGGCGAGTTGGCGGAGGCCTTCCTGTACTTATTTTTTGTATTTCGTATGTTGCACTCTTTTAGTGGCTTGTACCTTCGTTCACCAAGTCATGGGATTGGATCTTGAGCTGTTGTTTATATTGTCATTTCTCAATTTTGCTGTGTTTTTCTCTTTATTGTTATTATATTTTCGTTTGTTGTTCATTCTTACCCAATAGTCATGTTACTTTTTGTTCTGAGATATGGGTTGACTTATCTATTGGTCGGCTATGGTAGGTAACATCATGACTCATTGGTAAAAAGCTAATGTCTAGTAGAGTCCTACGAATTGGTTCAAAGACATCTGTATATCCTATCTTCGGGAGGTTAAAGGCATTTTTAGGAAGATTCTTTCTTTTGGTTAGTTAATGTGCATTTGGTTGTCTTATTCGGTTTCTTGAAGTTTATTGTTTCACTCTTTTGCAGGATAACTCATAGGCACGGTTCAAAAGTCAGGGTGATGCTTTCAGGCTAATAGGTAGAGCCCAAACTAGGGGTAGATGGCGACCTTGAGGTCGTGCACAAGTTCTAGCACCAACTCAGGACCAGGATAGAGAGGTGACCCCTGATCAGGGTCAATCTAGCTGGCCTATGCAAGCGCACTTCAGATTGTATAGGGAGAGAAGTAAAGTCGGGGTAGTCTCTCTTCACCTCTAGATTGGTTCTTCCCGCTTGAGATGATAGAGGCTAACGTCTAAGAATTTATAAATCTAAGGCAGGGTAACATGACAATCAAGAACTATTCCTTGAAGTACACTCAACTCTCCAAGTATGCTCCAACTATGGTGGCCGCGCGACTCTAGGCCCTGCATGAGTAAGTTTGTCTCTGATATTTCTAAGATAGTTATGAAAGTGTGTCGGACTAGGATGTTGATCAAGGAGATGGAGTTCTCCCATTTGATGACTTATGCTCAACATATTGAGGAGGAAAAGCTTAAGAAGAGTACTAGAGAGACTAAGAGTGCTCGGACAAATAGTATGGACTACTCTCATTAGAAATCAAGAGGTGGTAGTTGATATCAATTTCCTCAAAGGTATTCTGGCCTAGACCTAGCCTCTGCTAATGCTCTGGTGCCGAATTTTATTAAGGATAGGGCTCTAGGTTCTTATTCACAAGGTAGTTTTTAGTGGACATTCTTTTCCCACTGGTGGATATTTTAGATGTTGTACGATAGGTCATAGATTGAGGGATCACCCATAAGCTAGAGGCTAGGGTAGTGATGTTAGTTCGTAGACTCCTCTTAATATTTTAGTAGGTTGCTGAACTCAGCACAGTACCTCATCTAGTACTGGTGGCGGACAACATCAGAACAAGTTCTGTGCTTTTTATACTCAATAGGATCAGGAGGTTTCCCTTCATGTAGTCACTGGTATGTTATGTGTCTTTCAGTTTAATATGCATTGTTAGATCCGAGAGCCACACTTTACTTTGTGACTCATTATGTTGCAATGAAATTCGATGTAAGTCCCAAAATCTTATCAAAACCCTTCTTAGTCTCTACTCATGTTAGTGAATCCGTTTTGGCTAAACGGGTATACAAAAATTGTCTGATCTTAATTTTATAGAAAATCACCTCAATTGATATAGTAGACTTAGACATGCTTGATTCCGATATGATCCTTGCCATCGACTGGATATATGCTTGTTATGGCTCAGTTGATTGTAGAACTGGAGTCATAAATTTCATTTTTTGAATATACCAGTTTTGAATAGAAGGGTAGTACCGCAACACCTATATGTCATTTTATGTCGTACCTTAAGGCCAAAAAGATGGTTTCTAAGGGTTGTATCTATCATCTAGTTCAGGTTAAGGATTTTAGTTCCAAAACCCCAACTCATCAATCAGTCGCTGTAGTGAAAGAATTTTACAAAACTATTTCACAAAGACATTCTCGGAGTTCCTCCAAAAAGGGGAATTGACTTAGGAATAGACTTTTTTCTAGATACCTAAACTATCTCCATCCCTCCATAAAAAATGGCTCTAGCTGAGCTTAAGAAGTTAAAAGATCAGTTAAAAGATCTACTAGATAAAGGTTCTATCCGACCTACTATCTATTCATAGGGTGCTCCAATTTTATTCGTGCATAAGAAAGATGGTTCTCTCAGAATGTACATCGATTATCGTCAGTTGAACAAGGTTACAATCAAGAATAAATATCTTATCCCTAGGATTTATAACTTGTTTGAACAACTTTAGGGTGTAGTTTCTTCTCAAATATAGATCTCAGACCAGGCTATCATCAGCTCAGAGTCACAAAATGTGACATTCTAAAGAAACCTTCAAGACTCGATATGGTCACTATGAATTTAAGGTTATGTCTTTTGAACTAACAAATGATCTTGCAACTTGTATGGATTTGATGAACATGGTGTTCAAACAATATTTGGATATGTTTGTCATTGTTTTCATAAATGACATTTTGATCTATTCTCGAAGTGAAGATGAAAATGTAGGCGATTTGAGTATTTTCTTGCAGATTCTTAAGGACCGTAAGTTGTTTTCTAAATTCATTAAGTGTGAATTTTGGATGAGGTATGTAGAATTCCTTGGCTATATAGTCTCAAGATAGGGTATTCTAGTTGATCCTAAGAAGAGTGAGGCAGTTAAGAACTGGCCTAGACCTATTTCTCCATCAGATAGAGGAGTTTATTGGATTTAGCTTGTTACTATTGATGGTTTGTTGACGGATTTTCCTCTATTTCTACTCTTTTGTCTAGATTGACTCAAAAGAAAGTAAAGTTTCAGAAGATCGAATTTTGTGAGGAGAATTTTTATAAGTTGAAGACTTAACTTACTTTAGCCTAGTTCTAACTCTACCAGAAGGTTCAGATGGTTTCATGGTGTATTGTAATGATTTCTGAATTGGTCTTGGTTGTGTATTGATGCAAAATGGTAAGGTCATAACTTATGCTTTCCGACAATTCAAGGTTCATGAGAAGAATTGCCTAACTCACGATTTAGAGTTGGAAGAAGTGATGTTTGACTTGAAGATTTGGAGGCAGTATCTTTATGGTGTTCATAGATCATAAGAGTCTTCAATATGTATTCAAACAGAATGACTTAAATCTTTGGTAGAAGAAATGTCTCGAGTTATTAAAGGGTTATCACATGAGTGTCCTTTACCTTCTTGATAAAGTGAATGTAGTGGCACATGCTCTTAGTAGATTGGGAAGATTTGAATATGGATTTTATCATAGGTTTGCCTCTCATGCGTCATCAACATGACCTTATTTGGGTGGTTTTAGACTAAATGACCAAGTCAGCACATTTCTTTTCAGTTAAGACTTCCTATTCAACCGAGGATTATGCTAGACTTTACATTCAAAAGTTGGTGAAATTTCATGGAGTTCTATTGTCCATTATCTTAGATAGGGGGTACTCATTTCACCTCTCAGTTTTGGAGATCATTTCAGAAAGGTCTTGGTACTCAGGTTAAGATTAGCACAACTTTTCATTCACAGAATGATGGTCATACTGATTGGACTATTCAAACCTTGGAGGATATGTTGAGAGCTTGTGTAATTTACTTTAAAGGTAATTGAGATGATCACTTTCCTTTGATTGAGTTTGGTTATATTAATAGTTACCACTGCAGTATTCGGATGGCTCCATTTTAGGCGCTCTATTAAGAGATGTAGGTCTCCTATATGTTGGTTTGAAGTTGGTAAAGTGGCTTTGATAGGGCCCGAGTCAGTTCATGAGGGCATGAAGAAAGTTCAACTTATTAGAGAAAGGTTGAGAACGAGCCAAAGTAGAAAAATATTTTATGCCAATATGAGGAGTAGAGAGCTTGAATTTGTTGTAGATGTTTGGGTTTATTTGAAGACTTCACCCATGAAGGGGGTGATAAGATTTGGTAAGAAATGAAAGCTTTGTCCCCATTGTGTAGGTCCTTACCATATTGTGAGGCATTTTGGTAATGTTGACTATGAGTTAGATTTGCCTTCAAAAATAACATCAGTGCATCCAGTGTTTCATGTGTCTGTTGAAGAAGTGCATTGGTGATCACACTACAATTGTGTCTTTAGAAAGTGTTGGTGTGAAGAAAAATCTCTCTTTCTAATAGGTATCCATTAAGATTCTTGACTGTCATGTTCGTAAATTGAGGAATAATGAAATCTCTTCAATGAAAGTTCTTTAGAGGAATAAGTGAGTTGAAGGTTCTACTTTGGAAGCAAAAGCAGATACGATGTTCAATTTTCCTCACCTTTTTCCTGCCAATTCAGTTTCTGTGTGAAGTAATACTTCCTCCTTAGTACTCTTCAGATTCATGCCTTTCAGTATTCTCATGCATGTTCATGAATCAAATCAGTTTTCATGTTTTAGTTCGGATTCAATCACTCCATCAGTTATCAATGTTTAGCTTATCCTTCACTACTCTTCTCATCCTAGTTAGACTCCATTCGAGGATGAATGTTTCCAAGGAAGACATATTGTGACACCCTAAAAGTTCCTAAGCCTATACTGGTGGGTTTGTACAGACACTTTCACAGATCGTGAAAGGAACCACAGGTCGTGATAGGAACCTTAGACCCGAGCTTAGAATTTTGAAAATTATAAGAAGTTTTTCATGAGCTCTTTCACGGATCATAGATACTTTCACGGTCTATAAACCAATACCAGAATAAAAAATTTGTTGTCCTTTACATACACTTGTACGAACCGTGTAATGTTTTTGCGGACCGTAGAAGGGTCCGTAAAAGTTGATCCTTAGAACCCAGATTCCTTTCCATTCATGGGCATTTCCATGGTCCATGAAGTATTGTACGGTCCGTGTAAGGCAAATGTAGAAGGCCTCCGTCAATTTTAATTAAGAGTTACTTTGGTCTTTTCTCACTCTGTTTGTCACGATCCAAAACGAGTCATGAGTGGAGCCCACACTTAACCTCCAAGGTGGGCGAACCAAGGAATCCAAACCCCAATTTATATTAATTGTTAAACTTATGAAATACAAATCGTAATGCGGAAGCTCAATCTTATTAAGGTAAGAAACACAAATCCACTAAAGTCTACTATATGTCATCCCAAAACCTGAAAGTCATCACATCAAGGACATCTAATCTTCAAATATCAAGTCTAAGAGTATCAAATACACCAAAATAAACAAATAAAGTAGTCTGTGTTTGAAAACTTAGGACATCATGCCTTAACCGAAAGAATCCAACACGAGCTAGAATGAATAGCTCACCTTGGGACCTGAGGTGCTAGAGGCTGACTAGAGTTGAGGGCAAGTTGAAGTCATTGGTACACTCACTACACTCCACAAAAGGAAAATAAAGAAAAACACAAGTGGGGCTCAGTACAGGGCAACATGTACTGAGTAGATGTCATCGGCCGACCCAAAATAGTAACTCATATGCATAAAGTAATAGTATAAAATCAACTATAACACTTAGCAGGTGATAAGCAACAACCAACATGAACAAGTGAAAACGGAATCAAGTACGTAATCAATCACAATATCAAGCACACACACGAGGACTCATGCCTCCACACCACGCTCTTTTGGGAAAATAGGTTCTTTGAGATTGAGTACATTCGGTTAGTTCAATATGTTTTCCATTGATATTACCGTGTCGGAACGTGACACCCGATCCAATAATACTGTTTCTGAACATCACACCCCAATTCAATAATACCGTGTCGGAACGTGACACCCCGATCCAATAATACCATATCGGAACGTGACACCCCGATCCAATAATACCATGCCGGAACGTGGCACCCGATCCAATATATCGTTAATTTATCAATTATTATCACTATTTTTCACTTTTTTAACAATATTTCATCAAGCCTTCTTTATTCAAGGCATCACTTCGATAGAGAGGGTTTCAGATTATAAATCTCACGGTCTCAGGATTTCAGACCAATCACAAACCACACAACCACACAATCAAGTACATAGAGAACTTCACAATATCACTCAATGCATATCAATCACTATTAAGAGTCTATCTATCACATAGAATAAACCATAACCTACCTCCACCGAAGAATCGAAGTCAAGCAAGCTACTTCTCCAATACTTTTCCTTTCCTCAATGCCTCCGAACCTTTCCAATCTATCAAATATATATACATAATTTGCAAGTTAACGAATCTATAAGCACTCATATTATTCTATGTCTAGCCTAGACCCACAAACTCACCTAATTCTATAATCAATTTCCTAAAGTTCAAACCTAAAGGTAAGTCTTAATTCCTCCAATTAGCATATCTTTAATGGAATTTAGATAATTCGATACAACTAATAATTAATTACCTATCTCAATATATCAAAATATAGTTTATAATATAATAACAAAATTTCAATGTTTAAAAGTTAAAGCCACTGGTTACGGAACCAGTGGCAGCGAACACTTCAACAATACACCCTACCCTTTTATATTCCAATTCTTAATATCCTTAATCACCATTGTTAAATTATTAACTTTCTCACTTTCATCCAAAACCCCAACCAATCAGTGAATCAAATTCATCTCCAAGGTCAACATGCACCCTAATGATAATAATAATAATATAATAATAATCATAATAAATTATTAAAATTAAAGCCACTGCCAGTGGCGATACTTCTAAATTAACCAATACCAATCCTAATGTTGAGGAAAACTACTCATATATATATATATATAAAATACCCTTCATAATCACTATAACACCATATTCTTCCTCACTTTCTTATTCAAAATTTTCAACTAGCAGTACATACATCAACGCCTATAACCATTCAAGCTAAACAAATTTTAATACAATTAATATTACTAGAAGGATTGGAGGATGATTGCCCCTGATGCTGTCGCCCTTCTTCGATATTTCTCTACAACCGTGCAACTCTTTTCTTTAATTTTCTTCCTTTCTACAGATCAATTATTACACTAATTGTATACCTTAAAATTATAAAATTGGTGAAAGGGACCCACTATTAGAGCGGGCGGCTGTAGGACGGCCGCCTATAGGTGGTAGGGTAGGGTGGGTGGTACCGCTCTGCGGCCAAGGTTAGCAAGCCTGTCTCTTGATATAAAGTCTTCCCACTTCCTCTTCCCATTCATGAAACGATTGAAATAGACGGCTAGGAAGGTACGGTGAAAGCAGCCCTTATTCCATCAACAGCTCAATCCTTTTCAGCCCTCTCACGGTGAAAAAAGCCAGACCTCTCTCTAACCTGATAACTAGTATCGCCTGACCCCCAGATCGAAACGTTACGATTAACGCTCTTGTGGAACTAGGCTCTCTTAAGATCGTGCGAAAGAGTTCTTCTTTACCGAGAAGATTCGCATGACTATTTCTATAAGTAAAAGCTAGCAAAAAGTTCGAGCCGCTAGCTCTGCCCAGCTTGCTCTCTAGCCATCTTTACATCTGCCACAATCAGTGTGGTTGGATTCTGTTCAACAGCCCAAGGACTTGGAGCGGCCCCTATAGGGCACTATTTGCCTTGGCGTCGCTCAATTTCCCAAGACTAGAGAAGGGGATAAAGCGAGAGTGCATCCAAAAATTCGAGTGCCACAGGTTTCATCATTCTTTATTTTAGCTCGGTATGAACAAGAAAACCTGTCCTTAACGGGATGGTACTTACAGCTAGAAAAAGCACAAAGCTATCCTGTTGAATGAGGCTATCTCTTCTATCGCTCCTTCCAAGTGAGCCTCTTTCATAGGAGAAAAGGAAGATTGAGCAAGGCAAAGGAGAAGCTGTCAAGCATTGAATGAAGGGAGGGAGGCTCGTTGTTTTCCCAGGCAATTTTCCTTTTTTGCGAATTCGTTGTTGGAGAAAGCGAAAAGTCTTTCGTTGAAAAATCAAACCATTCAGCTAGGTTAGCTACTTTTCAACCGATATAGTTAGGTCACTACCTGTTCCAGAAACCTCTTTTCTCATAGCTCATAGGTAAGTGTGAAATTAGCCAGTTGTTCCTCTCTCGTTGGTCGAGCTACTTTGTCAATAGCATTGGATTTAGTTCTTTCCTTCTTTCTTACTTTCATGGGTTGGTTTGGCCTTTTTCCGAGCTATAGCAAAGAGATTTTCCTTGCAAGCCGATTCCCCAGCTCCTTTGGAAAAAGAGTCAGAACTGATAGTCATCGCCTTTCCCTTTCGACTGGACAAATTCAATAGCTGCTCCTAGCCGCCGAGTTTACCGTACCTCCGTCCCCTATGTTAGGCGGAATGGAAAGATAGGAAGCTTGGAGAGCTATACCCGAATCTCCTTTTGTTTGAAGTTTATTGGACATGAATGAACCCGAACAGACGTACCCGCCGCTTCTGCTTTCTGCCATATGGGCATTTCGAAAACAATTAATAGAAGAAAGGAGCGGAAGAAGGGACTTGAACCCTCAACCGAACCGCGCGAAATGGTCGCCTATTACACGGTTTCGTAGTGAATTTATGGATTTGAATACTTCTAACACTGAATGCTTTTGTAAGCATACTCATAGAGAAGAGAGAAGCTCTGATGCCCTGACTCTCAGTCTCAATCAAGGGAAAAGAGATCAGAAAGATAGGCGAACGACTTGTCTTCTTTTTTGCCACATCGCATCAAGGTGACAGGATTCGAACCTATGTACCCAAAACAGATGCGCTGACCAGACTGCGCCGCAGTTTTGCAATAACTTGGCCTTTTTATTCACTAAAAAGCCCAATAAGTCCTGCTGCGGACAAGCCTGAGCCCTACCTCTAGCGAAATATATATCATATTATTATCCAAGAGGGCATTTCCGCACTAAGATATAGAATGTTAAAAGCACACAACGACACAATTATCAGGGGCGCGCTCTACCACTGAGCTAATAGCCCGTCGTACGATCCTCCCACTGGGGGCCCGCTATGCCAAAAGCGAGGCAGACCCAGCCCTGCTGCTTCCATCAGTCTCCTGTCGTAAGTTTCTTTCTCTGCATGAATCAAGTTCTTCGACAAAATTTCTTGTGATTCCCCCTCTTTCTTCGACCCTTGACATATGAACAAGAAAACCTGTCCGCTCCACCCTCCGCTTCTCGATGACGACACCCGTCGAGCCTACTATGCAAGAAAGCCTAGTTTAAGGAGGACGAAAGGCAGGATCAGGTGAGGGCGCTGGAGGAAGTCGCTTCTGCTCGGGGTAGAAGTTTTGTATAAATGTATCGCCATGCGGTGGCTTTTTAAGTCCGCCGTCAAATCCCAGGGCTCAACCCTGGACAGGCGGTGGAAACTACCAAGCTGGAGTACGGTAGGGGCATTCTGTGAAGTCCTTGGAGCATGTGCGATTTGGTGTAGTTCATCTAAACATTCATCTATAACTCAGAGGACTGTCCTCGCACGTGTAAGATTAGATCGGGGTTTCACTCCTTTACTACTCCGACCCCATGCGGTGTGAGAAAGACTTGACTTCGGAATGCGTCGCCTGCTATCTTGAAACCTCTTTGCTTGCGGGGGCAGGAGTGGAAAGAGCGCTTCGCGAAAGTGGGTCCATGTAAATGATCAAGACCTCGCTCTCTTTCAAAGAGATGACTATTCAACCGCGCAATCCGTTTAGATCTATTTCAGGAACTAAGGACGTTTCCAATACCGATAGGCGAGCCTCCCATAGAGGCAAGTGAAGTTGGTCCAATCAATTGACAGTGAAGCAGAGAAGGAAGAGAAATGGCTGCAAGAGACTGCTCTGTGAGCTGCAGTTAGCGAGAGTCGTGGTAGTTCAGTTCGAAAGGGCAGGCAAGTGTGGAATGATCAAAGTTATCTTCTTTACCCACCAATTAAATTAATTATTAAAACTAACCACTAAATTCATAAATGTAGTTACGAATAGTCCAAAATACCCATTTAGAATCAATCGGAATGTATTTTATGAAATAAAAAGCTCTAGTACTCAAAATGACCAAATGGGTCGTTCACTTTTATTCATATACTATGTCGTTTTAACCTATTCTAAGTGGGATTAGGGAGATTTTATCAGCCCAAAACTCTCCATTCAGTCATAATCCCCCCAAATTAGATTTCTTCTTTATGATGTTTTCTCCCAAAGAAAGAACTAGGGTTCCAAGCTTCAAGTCTCCTTTCCAAGAATTAACAAGGTTTCTACACCATGTATATAGAATTTCATCAATGGGTATCCCTTCACCCATGAGTCCCAAAGAAACTTTATAATTTCAAATTTTATGATTAATACAAGTTAGAACTTTATAGGATCTTCATGGGTTTTCATTATAATGTAGTTTTCCTTCATGATATGTCCCTAATTGCATGTTTTACTAATGAGTTCCATGATTTCATTTATAATTCTATATTTTCAATGATAATTTCATGAATCTATACCATGCAAGCATTTTCATGACTCAGAATTATGCTATTTCATATGAATGTCTTAGATTATCTGATTTTCACGATTTAGATATTTCCAGATAAAGTATCTTTCAGATTATTTTTAGTTATCATAATATAAGTTGCTTTATGATAATGTATCTTTCAGTGTGATTTTAGTTATCATGATTTATGAGCTACTCAGTATGTGTCAATTATCAGTATGATTCAGTATTATCATATTATAATTGTTTCCATATTTTGCATGTTTTCATTTGTCACAACCCGAGCCTACACCCCGGATGTGACACGGCGTACAAGACTCCGAAAAGTCTCGTACAAGCCTCATAGCATGTCATCACATAAGACAATTGAAATAATTTGGAATTTAAAACTTTTCTTTAAATCCATACAATCAAAAATCATTTAAAATAGCAGAAGTCAAATAGTCTCACAAGGTTATCTAAAAACAATCTTTGCATCAAAAGTAGGGTCACGACCCTTTACAATAGAAAGTCTAAAAAGAGTCTATTACAATGAAAGACATGAAACATCAAAAGTACTTGTCCTCGAATCCATGAGAACATACCACTAGCCTTGGAAGAACTCAATCCAAGCTTGAACTAGAAGAACTCAACTCACTTGACAGAACCTACACTTTGTAGAAAAATAGAAGAAATATGGGTTAGCACATTTAATGTACTAAGTATGATAGCTATGCAAAAATCATGCATTAAAACGGACATTAGGTTTGAAAACCATGCACTATGCCAATTTTGACAAAACTTCATGAACATAAGTATAAGAGGCATAATATACAACAATCAACATACAAGTCATTTCATCACAATATAACTTCACCTTAATTAACCCTAAGCTATACTTTGTGCAATGTATGAATAGCATCCCATACCACCATCCACACTAAGTACCACTTTAAGGCCACCAAAAGTGAACTTACCTTTCTTCCTTTTCATCTTTAAACAATACTCATACAAAAGGAACATAAACATTTCATAAGTCATGACAAGGAAAGTAACTCATAATACATTCCAAGTAAGCATACATCATTACATTTAAGCATTTAAGTCAACTTTCTTCATTAGCTTCATTTTAAACACATTCTTTCATTAGACATTAAGACATTAGAGAATCACACCATAGCCTCTCAAAGCCTACTCGTGCAATGCATGAATGGCATCCCATACTACCAACCACACTTTATAGAACCTCTCAAGTAACTATAGCACGTATCTCACATGATGGGAATAAGCATTAACCGACATAGACCATGAGAGCAAACCATGGAATCCGGGGTCATATAACCCTACACCGAAAGCAGATGGTCTACTTGCCTAAGGTAGGACCGGTAACATTTAGCTTGGGTGGATCCACTAGCTAGGATCTATGTGGGCACATAGTTATGGGGTAAGGAAGATGTTCATTGAAACTCGGCATAACATTGGGAGAGCTTCCATCTTACCATATCCTCTCGGTGCTTAGCTTCCATTCCCATAGAGTAGTTCATTAGCTTAATATTATTACACATGAAAGGGTGCCATAAGCCTACTGATTCAAGATACATTATTTAACACATGAAAGGGTGCCATAAGCCTACCGATTCAAGGTACATTATTAGGATAGCTCATTGAATCTTCATGAAAGGGTGCCATAAGCCTACCGATTCAAGGTTCATCATTAACATTTATGAAAGGGTGCCATAAGCCTACCGATCCCAAAGTTCATCATTAATCATGCATGGAAGGGTGCCATTAGCCTACCGATCCAAGATACATCATTCACATTACTTTCGTTTATACAAGAAGAGGATGCATAAGCCTACCAATTCAAGATATACATTACATAGAAGAAACCCTTCACATATATCATCATCATTCATGAGTGTTAATTGAGGATATTCTTTCAATAATAACACAATTACATTCTAAACATGCTCATAATACATTCATTGGAATCATATATCATTTACATAACCTCAAGATCATACTTTAACCTTCATGAAATTGCCCTCTAAGGCCATGAATCAATCTCAATCCATACATCTAGGATAGTTCATTAGATAAGGGAATTAATATAATTCAATAACTAATTAAATATAAACATAAACAATTCAACAAGATTCCATAATCAATCAACCCAATTCACAAACATCCAATTTAGTCTTTTGGTGAAAACATGGGTTCATGGGGAAATTCATCATTATTTCAACAATTAAATAATAATTCATCATGTATAAACCTTGGAAAACATTTTGAAATCGAACCCATGCTTAGATTGAAAACCCTACTTTTTGGGGAAATTTGAAATTTGAAATCATGTTTCGGAATTGGCTCCTTGAATGAAACTTAATCAAGGATGAAAAATACCATAACTTTGATGGAGTTTTCCTATAAATTTGAGAAGAAACACTTTGAATCTTCAAGCCCTAGCCCCCACTTCTTCTTCTTCTTCTTTTGGAACTTCTAGAGAGAATTTTTTAGAGGAAGAAGAACTTTTGATTTGATTTGGGTTTTAGAGAATAAAGGAGTAAATGAAGTGTTTTAAGACTTAAAACCATTTATATAAGTGATATAAAACAATTAAAAATGACCCCATAAAATAACTAATTAATTAGGAAATTACATAAAGACCCTCAACTTAGGTAGCCCCGTCCAGGGACCACGCCCTCTTTCATGGCTCGTCAAGGGCACCACGGTTCGTGGTGGTGCCTGTGGTCCCTTGACCAGTGACCCTCCTCAACTTGGCAGGACTTCATGAGCCTAAGGCAAAACCATGAGACCTCCCACAATCCGTGGTCATGACCACGAGCTGTGGTGATGGTCGTGGTTCTTAGGCAGTGGCTAGGCCTCAAGGCCTTGCTTCTCACATGCCTAACGAACCTTCATGAACACCCTTCACCATCTGTAAAGGGCACTACGACCCGTGGTGGTGCCCGTGGTCCCTTGAGCAGTAGCTCCCTCAACCTTACACAACTCTCATGAGGCTAAGGCAACCCCACGAGCCTTCCCATGGCTTGTGGTCATGACCACGAGTCGTGAAGTGGCTCATGAAGGGGAGCCTTGGCTTCGCACCTTTTTAGGGCACACTACCTTTCCAACCACGGGTGGTACCACAACTCGTGGTGGCCACCATGGGTCGTGAAGACCCTCGTGGTAATGGTAGGCAGTGGCTAGGCTTAGTTTTAGGCAGCCTTGGCCCCCTAGCCATGGCCTTCACCCAAAACCTTTAGCCCTTGCCCTTAACCCTTGACGTTAACCCTCACGTTTAGGCTCTAGTTCAACCTACTCATTTCCTAGGTGTTACACCATTGGGAGTAATACATAGCATTAAGTGAATTTTAGGGATGAAGGTTTCTAGTCAGCCTTTGAGGACCTTTAGTAGCAAACTCTTAGTCTCAGAACTACGTGCCATCATAAGATTTGTCTTAGATAGATGTTAGCTTAGTAGATCCACTTTGGCTCAATTATCAAGTCTCTTACGATATCAAGTATTGGACACCCTTTTATCTGTGTGGGGGAAGTAAATTGAACTCCATGTAGTAATTCACATGATTTATGTCGGTTTTAGTATCTCCCATAATCAGATTTTCAGTTATTGCATGACTTTGTACTTATATAATTTAGTTTTGTATATCTTAACTTCTTGTTATTTTACTTTGTCATTGCATCAACATATTTTATAGATTTAGTATGTTCAAATATCATGTTTATTATGCATATTCCTCATACTCGGTATATTGAAAGTACTAAACACATACTTTCTTCCTATATTATTTGATAATATAAGTTCTGACACTCAGTATCCAGCCCACCCAGTTAGTATAGATCCAGTCAACATTGTAGCAGCTTTTGGTGTGTCCTCATTACTAAGGACAACCCTTTTATCTTTCAATTTCAAAATTGCACTCTTAGCTACAGACAATTGGAGTTAGGTAGGGTTTTTTCCTAGCAACTCATATTAGTTGAGGCTTTTAGACAGTCAGATACAGATTCAACCTAAGTCATGTCTTTTCAAATGTTAGTTTATCTCAGTATTATGAGCTTTATTCACATATTTCATATTTAGCTTCCACGTTTACTTCCCATTTTTTCTTCGATTTTATGCAAAATCTTAGTGTCATGTCATGCCATGAGGTTAACTTGGGGTCACTTGTGGCTCTAAGCATCGTGTTGTATCTAGGAGGTAGTCTCGGAATAAATAATAACCGATAAACTGATAACTAATAAAGCAATATCTTAATGGTTCTATAATAATTTAGCATGTCTACAAATCAATAACCGATAAACTTCAAAATCGAACCAAACTGACCAATACGGAGCCCAAGTTGTGTGTAGTTACTATTATAAGTTGAAAAAAAAAATATTCTTATTCATTTAAAAATGTCATCTAATTTAGGGGTATTTTTGAACTTTTTCCTAAATTTATTAACCTGATATGATCATAAGGATTCACTAGATCTTATTGCTTTCCAATATTGTAGACACACATATTTGACTTTTCTTAAATTAGTTTTACACTATTTTAGTATTAAATGTTATGTTTGAAATTAATTTTGTTATTTTGACTTTCATTCCAGTTTTAATAAGTTTATTAAAAAATTGAAAAATCATGAAAAAAAATGTACCTTCATGATATAATTATTTTTAAAAATTGTTTTAAAAAAAGAAAATTCACAAAAATATTATGCAAATTAGTATATTGTTAATGATATTTTAATTTTCTTATCAAGAACTAATTAATTAACTATATTATTTTCTTTATTTTTTTATATTTTTGTTAAATCTATTTAAAAAAAGAAAGGAAAATTTAAAGGAGAACCAATAATATTTTGCACTTGGCAAAGATTCCATCTTATCCATGTGCAACAAACTTTCTTGGCTATTACTCTACACTCTAAGCATACACACTCGCGGAGACCTCACAGACGAACCCACACATAATCAAATCTTTTCTTCATATACTTGCGCACACACTCATCATGATAAGAGAGAGACTAGAAACAATCACATTTTTCTTTACTTGTAAACCTTAAATAAGAGCACAATACATAGCACAATCCACCTTGTAAATCCACCGTAATCATTGAAGCTTTACCATAGTCCATACTCATCACACATTCCTTTTCAATCTAGCCCCACCTCCAACAAAATCCCATAAATCGGGCAATATCCAGGATTCTCTATTACTAATAGCTTTAGTTGATTTCCTTTTCAGAATTGTATGTTTTCACTCTCATTGAGTTGTATTGGTGTTTGGTTTCTTTTGGAACCACATTAGCCAAATTTATAAACCATGGTGGAAATTAACCAAGATTTATAAAGAGAATGGTTATTCATAGAGTAAGGTATAAAAAGAAATTCTTAAAAAAGTCATTTCTGGAATTAACTAGGTTATCTCAATATAGACGGGGATTTAATTTATAGCTCATTAATATCTCATTTTTAATTTTATGTCTTTTTTTATAATATGTTTCTATTTTTTTTCGTATAAGATATCTAAAAAAAGTTATTTTCAATTTGTGAGTAGTTAAAAGAGATCATTTCCTCGAATTCATTTTGATATTTAATATATATATCTCATGTTTGATAGGAGCTATTAGCTAAAATTAGTGTTATTTTAATGTCAAAATCTTGTGGTATCACTTATCTGATATATAAAAGTTGGGATTGCTAGATTCGTAGATTTTGAAATCAAATGGCACCTAAGAATAATTTAGTAGGGGAATAAAAGTAAAAGAGAAAAAACTAGGGTCTCCCCTCTCTCTCTTTAGCTCTTTCATATCACCACACCTAATAATGAATCTGATCATAGAACATATCAATTTAACCAAAAGATTGAAACTAAAGTAGAAAAATAAACATGAATTCTTTAAGTGATTAAGGAATTTAAAGGTGGAGCAAATTCATGTATATTTAAATTAATGAGTCAACCTATTCCTTAGTACTATAAAGAAGAATCAAAATGACTCTATCCTTCTCTTTTGGAAAACAACCCATGAGCCTAGCTAGAGTCCTCATATCATGATGCCGCAGATCATGCCTAGGTGGGTTTTGTACTGGAATAGAGTCAATGGATAAGAATTTGGTTAATCAATGTTAGATGTTGTTGTAGAAAAGATTTATTGTTGCTGGAGAATTGTGGAGTCAACGGTAGAACTCTATTATTTATTTATAATTAGAAAATGACAAAAAAAATTCTTTAGCGGGTTCCTTTAATAATTCAAAGTTCTTTTGGGTGAACCTTTGCATGACCTATTATGGCTTGACTTGAAGAAAAGAATTATTTGCAACTAATGCATTGATACTTTCACATACCACGTTGCCCATTTTATTCTAGCATTTTTGTTAGTTCCATGATCATCATTTTAGGGAGAGGAGGAACATGAGCAAAAGAGGAGGAGGATGAAGAAGGACAGGAGAATATATAGGGAAAAAATTAGAAGAGGCGGGAGGGAGTGAGGTTTGAAGAGAATTGAGTTTTCTATCATGTCCTTAGTATTCAACTAAGCACATCTGGAGTACTTCATAACTCACTCATGTTTTGGCACAATTTACTCACGATATTTCTATGTCAAATGAGCCTAAGACACTAGAAATCTCTTACGGGAATAATAAAACCAATACAAGAGAATTGCAAGGGAGATTTCTATAGGAGAAATCTTAAATTATTTGCTTGATGAATGTCTCTCTATTTATATCACCCACCTGGGGTCATATGATAATAATATTTATTATATAAGTCCCTACATATTTACAAAAAATTTCCCTTTCTAGAATATTCTATAAGCCTAGAATATTTTAAGGGTATCCATTTAAATCTATGATATTCTATGGTTGTGAGCAATGTGAGTTCAACATTAAAAAGGACTTTAGCTTGTTGGTGTCTGATATAACATTTAGGAGTAGCTAAGAGGGAGCGTTAATTGCTTTTTGAGTCTTTCAGTTTTTTTTCCTTAGATAGTTCGTCTGTTTTTTTTTTTTTTTGCTTTCTACCAAAGTTGGAATAGGATGAATCATAAAAACTAAAAAGGGCCAGCATAGAAAGTATTTTTGTTCGAGGTGTTAAGGTTGATTGCACAATTAAGGCCCTCAACTATGTGTTCTATGATGCTAACAAGGAGTCGAGTACTGAATATGCACATCAGATGGAATTCATGGAGGATCGATACTCTTACATTGGTCTGGTTATTGCTCGAGGGATGCCAGCTTGGGCCACGTGTGGTGTTACTATGTGGGAGATCTTATTGTTGCGAAGTAGGAGAACATATAAAGTAGTTTTGATGATTGATAAAGTAAACATACTCACTACTCGTTGTCTTATGTGTACTCTATCAGGTAAACCAGGTTCTCAGACGTGACTGCAGACAATCTGTACAAATATGAGAGATTGCGACAAAGACGAAAAGGTGCAGAAATAAATGAGCGGCAAAAGAAATAAAGAAAGTGCTAAAACGCAGGTGCAAAGAAGGAATGAAATAAAGAACGAAACAAACAAATAAGGAAAGAAATAAAGAAGGAAAAGAAGGAAGTCAAATAAGGAAAGAAACAAAAAAGTAGCAATTCAAGTCAAATAAGGAAAGAAGTAAATATAGACAAGTCCAAGAAGGAAAAGGATTTGTTATTCCTTTCCTTGTAGAAGTTGGTGAAGGCAAATCAAACTCTATAAAAGGTTCAAGGCAAAAAAGAAAAAAAGTCGTCTTTGCATAAACAAAAATTAAGAGAATTTTCCATCAAAGCCAGAACGATACCCATTGCATATTCATGGAATTCATCATCTTGAGAGTAATAGTTATTAGAGCAAAAATGCAAGGCTACGTCACAACAACACAAGGACCAGGTTCACGCTTCGTCACATCAACACGAGGACCAGGTTCACGAGTTGTGTTCGAGTCTGAACTATTGATTGTTGAAGTCTGATCAATTAAAGTCTAGAGTTATTAGTCTTTGTTGATTTGTTCTAGGTTTATTATTGAGTTGTAATAATTCCTAGATTGTGTAACAAGAAGTGGGTTTGACTTCTTGGAGGGTAGAGTCTTGAGAGAATTAGAACAAGAAGTGGGTTTGACTTCTTGGAGAGTAGAGTCTTGAGAGAATTGTAACAAGAAGTGGGTTTGACTTCTTGGGGAGTAGAGTTAAGACAGAGTTGTGAGAGAATTGTAACAAGAAGCGATTTTGACTTCTAAGAGAGTTGAGTCTTCGATTATAGTTAATCATTGGAGAGTTAAAGGTTCTAGAGTTAGTTCCTTTTGAGTTGTAATCCTAAAAAGGACGTGAATCTTGAAGTGAATAAGATTGTGGTGTGGTTTTTTACCTTCCTTGAGGTAGGAAGGTTTCCATGATAAAATCTATGTTTTATTGTGTTGCGACAAAAGTACAAGAACCTGGTTCTTATATCAGGGTAAGGTTTCTTCAATTGGTATCAGAGCAGGTCTTTTCATTAAAAGACTCACATCTTGAAAAGGATCAATGGTTGCACCACCTACACCACAAGAAGGAGCTTCTCAAACTCGACCACCACTGTTCAATGGAAAGTACTATGGATGGTGGAAGAATTGCATAATGAATCACTTAATAGGAGAAAATACAGACCTATGGGGAGTCGTGTTAGATGGTCCAACCATACCCATAAAGAACGGAACTGATGGAACCACTCAAGTACCTAAGCACATGAAAGAATGGAATGTTGTAGATAAACATGCAATTCAGAACAATGCTAAAGCTAAAAAGATCTTGATATGCGGAATAGGTCCAAATGAATACAATCAAATCTCATCATGTCAAGATGCAAAAGCAATATGGTAAACTTTGCAAACTGCGTATGAAGGAACAACTCAGATAAAGAAGTCTAAAATTGATAATTTGAACAGACAGTACGAATTGTTTCATATAGAAGAAGGTGAAACAATTCAAGATATGCATATAAGGTTCACTGCAATCACTAATGAAATCTACTCACTATGAGAAATAATTCTCAATGGGAAGGCAGTTAGAAATTTTTTGAGTATTCTTCCAGAGTCTTGAGAAAGAAAAGTAGAAGGCATTACTGAAGCACGTGATCTAGATAAGTTAGTTATGGATGAACTCATTGGAAATCTCATGACCTATGAACTCAAGAAAAAACAAGAAAAGGAAATCGGTGGGAAAAAGAAGGAGAAGAACCTGGTTCTTGAAGTAAGAACACCAGAATGTTTTGAGGATGAAAACATCGCGCTAATGACCAAAAGGTTCTCAAGAATGTTAAAAATAGACAAGTATTTCAAAGGAGGAACAGTTCGGAAAAACCAAAAGAGATCAAGAATGATAAGTACATTCCCACAAACAGACGAATGACCAACCTAGAAGCAAATCTCTCGATGAGAAAGGCCTTTGCCGCTATGAGAAACTCATTGGAAGAAGAGTCTAAGGATGAAGGATTCAAAAATAAGCCACTACTTGCAATAGAGGAAATAGATAAATATGACTTTCTTACACTAGTTGCTCAAACAGAATCAAAAGATAAGAGAAACACCTGTCAAACACAAGAAATTAAACAATTCAGGCATGAATGGCTGGAACAGGTTCTGATGAAGATGAAGAAGAGGAAAAACAACCAGAGGTAAGTTTTCTTGAAACTAAGTCTAAAATAAATATATATTCCAAGAAACAATTGCAATCCATGTCTTCAGTTCTTATTGATGCATACTATCTAGTGAAATCCAAAAAAAAATCAATTAATGGATGAGTATGCATCCCTAAGACTTGATTGTATGGCATTGGAAGATCAAATTGCTTCTTGTGATAACACCATAAATGATCTAAAAGAACATGTTAATACCATAGAATTAAGTCACAAGGGCAAAAACTCTGCTAGTGAACTTAAATTAGCTCTGGAAGAAGAAATAGAACAGTTAACCATAAATTGTCAGGCCTTAAACTGAAAGAAATAGGCTGCTACAAGAAAATATTAATAAGACCAAACTTGATCTGGAACAAAATCTTAGATGGACCAGGTCCTCTGAAATTTTAACTCAGATTCAAGAAAGGCAGACCACCAGTCAAAGTGAAATAGGTTTTAGAAAACAGAAAAATCTTGTAGCACACACACTATTCACATGTGTAAAAATGTATTCACTCATTGTGGAAAATTAGGTCATTTAAGGAATCAATGGAAGGCTCTATTTGAGGCCTTTCAGAAAAATGTTAAGTTCACCAAAAAGGAAAAGGCTGAAACGGTTAAGAACCTGGTTCCAAATAAAAATACTCCAGATAAAAGGTCTTCTAATTTGCCTTTCTAGGCTAGAAGAGATCTTATTCACCCTTTTACTCACAAAAAGAGGCCCAAGCTAATTTAGGTTCCCAAGGCTAATTTTTTACTAGTGTTTCAGGTGAAGGTGATAGGAAAAAGGTCAACCTGGTACATGGATAGTGCATGCTCAAAACAAGTGCTAAAAATGGTAGAAAATTTCCTCTCACTCTCTAATTTTCAAGGCGACAGTGAAGTCATTGAAAAGGATGAGAAAGGTGAAAGATTCAAGATTGACAAAGTTGAAAAGTCATAACCACAGGCCATAGAGAATATGTTTTATGTTCAAGTATTGAAGCATAACACGTTGAGCATATCTGAAATTTGTGATAGAAAAAATAATGTACTATTCACATCAGTTGAATATCATGTGCTAAAACGCAAGGCTAGATCCAAATCCCCCATAGCCTAGTTTAGTTCTGATCTGAGTAGGCTCATAATTTAGTCTCCAAAGCGAGCAGCAGTGTGAAGCTGACAGGCTAACCCGAGCTTACCCAGGGCCGAAATTGGGATCTCTGTTGCATGCAAATCTGAAAGGTTGGCAGTTCAGGCTTCAGATGGATGCCTGCTGTTTTTCCGGAGCTGGTGGAACATTAAAACCTATTTTGAGAGGAAAGATCTATCAAAGCAGAAAGTCCCGGCGCTGAAGTAATGAATCTATCGGCAATTGGCCGCAGAGCAGTACCACCCACCCTACCCTTTCTAATTATTATTTTTGCAGTTGAAGTTGCGGAGTTGGGACAACCAACTTAAGTAGTTCCTGTACGTGGAATGATTTCCAGTGAGTAAAGTTGTCTTTGCCCAAGTGTGAACTGCAGACGACTGCTACTTTCAATCAAACCTTCTCTCATTTACCTTCTTGATTAGCTTCTAGCTCGCTTAGCTTAGTGTAGGTTGCGATAGCTGTTCCTCGGTCTCAGTCCATTCGTCTTTCAAGAAACCTACACTAAGCTAAGCGATTCTTTGCAATTTGCAACTATATTAAGCAAATTTCTTCTGTTGATGCTGAGACTGATGCTGAGTGGCGCTTGTTGAATACCTCTCTACGGCCGTGCTCACTGGGCTTCAGAGCCCATATGCTAATAAAAAGGGGCTTCCCTTTTTCTGCTGCATTGCACTGCCGCATAAACAATGGATCCGCTGGGCTGGATGAGCAACCTCCCGAGCGACCAAAGCTGCTCAAGGCACCACCAGCCCTTGGCACTGTAACTCCGGGAACCTAGTTCTGAAAAGACACTTAAGAAAGTGACCTAATATCAAACATCTTTGATGATGCAAATTTTGGGAACATCACCGATGAACCTGGTTCACATCTGACAATCATTGATGCACCTGCAACAGAAGATTAACCCATGGTCTTAGAGATAGGGGGAATAATAGAGCAATCATGACAATTAGAGTCTGGTAGATCTTCATAGGGAATTTCGATGTGTGAACCTGGTCCTTATTATTCATTGGAAGTTATTGAAAATTGATAGGACCTGGTTCTCTCTACTACTCAGCTTGAGATTCCTTTCATCTGGGAGAATATGATGATGCAGACATACTCATGAAGGCTTTGAATATGAAGAACTTGAGAAATATGAGCCAAAGCTTGATCTTGTCGAAACAAGCTAATGCATTATCATGATTTCCTTTAATAATTGGCTAGTAAACTAATAATCTTATGCTTGAGTAATTATACAATGAATTCTACTAACTCAGTCTCGTACTGTAATAAGTACACACTCCAAGCACATCTCAAACAATGTTTAGAAGGTCTGCGGATATTATCCCTACTCTTTTACTAACAACATTAAGCAAATCATTGAGGAACAGACAAAAGGGGAACCTAGTTTCTCTGTACCATTATTTTCAATGCATGAATTTTTTGAGTTTGTGTCAAACATAAGCACTAGTGAACCTGGTCGATCATAAAAAATTCAACTCTTTTAAAAATTACCAAGAACACTTTCTTTGACAATAAGCATCATTCAATTCAAAACCACTCAAAAGATGAAAAGCTCAATCTTGAAGCCACCCTTGCTTTAATTTAGGGGGAACTTTGTTTTACCAATCACATATGAACCAGGTTCACAAATTCAAAATTGATATTCCATCCATTTCAAGTGTATAACCAGTTATCTCTCAAGGGGAACAATTCTCTTAAGAATATACTATTATCGGTCCTTGCTTTCATTATTGATAAATTCATCTCTATTGTACTAAACTATGATGAATCTCTTACTTATAGTTGGTACTCCTTCGAAATATCATCAAGAAAAGGGCTATAAAAACACCATGGAGGAGTGAAAATGTTATGGAGTAGAATTAAAAAAATGAAATGAAAAGTTAAAAAAAAAAAAAAGAGCATCATAACTCAGTTGTTGCTCATAATGTATGACAATAATACTCACCTGGTCTTCTTAAATTGATTATTCTCAACTAATGATGAACCTCATATTGCTCTTGATGTAATTTCACATTCTAAGAAAACTAATCATAAAGAAGGAGTTAGTGCACAATGGGCGTACTGAAAAAATTATTGATGACAATAAATATTTTTTTTCTCCCCAGTTGAGTAATCTTCGTCCCAATCGTTATCCTCCATTTTTCCAGACTCTTTGATGTGCTTATGTCTATCTCATCCTCATATTAACTTACTGTATTGTTAGCAGAACTGTACTTGAATGTGTTGCCCAAGTGGCCATGAGTTAAAATGATATTGCACTCATTGAATGTTAATCGAGTTCTTTGGTTATTGGTTTTCAATGATGCAAAAAGGGTGAAGTTATATAATGTGGGTTAGGGTCATATTATGCATAGTTCATCATTATCAAAAAGGGGGAAATTGCTGGGAAATGAGAGAACATGAAGTTTGTAGTTTTGATGATTGACAAAGAGTCTTGATGGTTTGTAGTTCTTGATGTGTGATAAATCATTGTTTATCATCATCAAAAAGGGGGAAATGTTGGGAAGTAGAACATATAAAGTAGTTTTGATGATTGATAAAGTGAACATGGTTCACTACTTGTTGTCTTATGTGTACTCTATCAGGTGAACTAGGCTCTCAGACGTGACTGCAGACAATGTGTACAAATATGAGAGATTGCGGCAAAGAAGAAAAAGTGAAGAAATAAATGACCGAAAAAAGAAATAAAGAAAGAGCTGAAACGCAGGAGCAAAGAAGGAAAGAAATAAAGAAGGAAAGAAACAAATAAGGAATGAAATAAAGAAGGAAAAGAAGGAAGTCAAATAGGGAAAGAAATAAAGAAGTAACAATTCAAGTCAAATAAGGAAAGAAGTAAATATAGATAAGTCCAAGAAGGAAAAGGATTTGTTATTCCTTTCCTTGTAGAAGTTGATGAAGGAAAATCAAACTCTATAGAAGGTTTAAGCCAAAGAAGAAAAAAAGTTGTCTTTGCATAAACACAAATTGAGAGAATTTTCCAGCAAAGCCAGAACGATACCTATTGTATATTCACGGAATTCATCATCTTGAGAGCAATAGTTATTGGGGCAAAAATGCAGGGCTTTGTCACAGCAACACAAGGACCAGGTTTACGCTTCGTCACAACAACATGAGGACCAGGTTCATGAGTTGTGTTCGAGCCTAAACTATTGATTGTTGAAGTCTGATCAATTAAAGTCTAGGGTTGTTAGTCTTTGTTGATTTGTTATAGGTTTATTATTGAGTTGTAATCATTCCTAGATTGTGTAACAAGAAGTGGATTTGACTTCTTGGAGGGTAGAGTCTTGAGAGAATTAGAACAAGAAGTGGGTTTGACTTCTTGGAGAGTAGAGTCTTGAGAGAATTGTAACAAGAAGTGGGTTTAACTTCTTGGGGGTAGATTTAAGAGAGTTGTGAGAGAATTGTAACAAGAAGCGAGTTTGACTTCTTGGAGAGTTGAGTCTTCGATTATAGTTAATCGTTGGAGAGTTAAAGGTTCTAGAGTTAGTTCGTTTTGAGTTGTAATCCTGAAAAGGACATGAATCTTGAAGTGAATAAGATTGTGGTATGGTTTTATTACCTTCCTTGAGGTAGGAATGTTTCCACGATAAAATCTATGTTTTATTGTGTTGCGACAAAAGTACAAGAACCTGGTTCTTGTATTGGGGTAAGGTTTCTTCACTTACTACTTAAGCCAAGCGTTGGCTCAGCTTTATGTGATCTCTCTTGACTCTTTCCTATAATGATACCAAAATAGCCATTCACAAGGCGATACTCGTGGTTTATCATGGATGGCATCTTGATAAATCCAGGTGAAATTATTTTGGAGGAGATACAAAAGTGTACCCGTCAAAATGAGACTTCTTTAAAATTCATGTGCCTTATTTCTACCCTATCCTTGAAAGCTAAGGTACCATTGTTGTCCCACATTGATAAAAAAGCGTACCTTTGGGGGTGATTGGCATTTCTTAAATCCAAGATGAGGAGAATCCGTTCATGAAGAAGCGAGAGTTGGAGGAACTTGGCCCCTTCTTGTTAACCACTTGAGCCTACACTTCCTCCTATATCCTCCACCACATCGGCTGAGTCTACTCCATCTTTGGTCCCTCATATCATGCTCTGCAGGAATACGTTCCAGCATCTAGACGATATTTCTGTAAGGAAAGTACCAAGGAGAAAAATCTTCTTTTGTGGATGATACGGTAATACACTATTTAGTGTTAAATTATTTGATCAATTTATCAAGTAATTTGTATTTGAAGTTCATAGTTTCATGAACTTCTATATTAGCAGGGACCGAAATGTAAATACGTCTTCCACTATTTAATCTCTCAAGCAACTTATTCAACGGCGCATGTACATTAATTCTCAAGTGGTTGATCTTGTGGAATGGAGCTCACTTGTTGGGCACTGTACGTTAAAGGGAAGATAGAAACAATGGTTACTTTTCAATTGTACCACATTTACTTCAGATTTCTAAAAGTGTTGAATTTGGAGTTTACTTGAACTAGTTTAGTAGAGGTATTTTTCTGCACAAACTTCTGAGAAGTCAATCACATTGTCCATAGTCAATCTTCGAAACCTTGAAACTTTGATAGTCAAACCAATGGGAAGAAAATTGACATTGCTGCTTACACTTTTAAAGATGGTTAAATTGAGACATTTGCAGATATATAGCGAAGCTCATTTTTTCACTTTAAAGGATGTAGAAGAATTACTTGAGAACTCAAAATTCATCCTACCTTGGAGGATATTGATCCTCCATGGTTTCCATATTACGTGCATATTCAATACCCCAGCTCCTTGTTAGCATCATAGAACACATAATTATGGGACTTAATTGTGAAATCAACCTCTACACCTCTAACCAAAACACTTTCTAAGCATGGATGGCTATTTACATACCCTTTTTAGTTTTTACGATTCATCCTACCTTGGAGGGAAGCAGAGAAATCATGAACTATCTAATGAAAGAAACAAGCGAGAGAATCAAAGAGATATTGACACTGCCTTTGAACTACTTGTTCTTCAACCTCAAGAAAGTTATATGGGACACCATACAAACTAAAATCCTTTTCACTGTTGAACTCACGTCACTTACAACCTTAGAGTACCATAGATTTACATGGAAAGTCTTCGGAATACTCTAGGCTTGTAGAGTATTCTAGAAAGGGAATTTTTTTGTAAATATATAGAAACTTCTACAATAAATATTATGTGCATATTAGCTCCGAGTGAATTATAATATAAATAGAGAGGCATTCATCATTAAATGCATCAAGCAAATAATTCAAGCTCTATCAAATACAAATCTCCCATGTGATCTTGTGTTGTTTTTGTCATTCCCTTAGCAATTTCTAGTGTCTTAGGCTCACTTGGCATAAAAAGATCATGAGCAAACTATGCCAAAACGTGAGTGAATTATCAAGTGTTCCACATGTGCTTGGCTGAATACTAAGGACATGATAGAAACTCGGTTGTCTCCAAACCCCACTCCCCCTACCTCTTCTAATGTTTCCCTATACATATATACTCCTCCTCATCTACTTCTTCATTCTCCTTTTTTAAAGCTTTCATATAGAGATCCCAAGACATTTATGGCTTGCTGGGACTAGCAGTTCAGTCACCTAGTTGTTCGTTTTGGTTTTTATGCGAATTTTCGTATTTTGGAGCATTTAAACTTAAACGGTTGACTTTTGGTCAAAACTTTAGGTAAACAACCTTAGAATGCAATTATGATGGTTCTATTAGCTCTTGAAAATCCAGTTTGGTCTAGAAGGATCTTTGGTTTGGGACCCGAGGCTTTTAGACTCATTTTGAGCTCTCTTGGATTTTAGCCTTAAAATGAGCTTGATTGTGGGATCCACTTTTTGTTGATACGACCTTTGTTGGAAGTTTTGACATCTCCGTTGAGTTTGGAATTTTAAATTTTGTGGGTATCAGAGTTCATTTGTGTGCACAGGGTTCAGAACGAATCTTGAGCCACTATCGAGACATTTTGCCAATTTCAACTTGAGCTAGTGCAACCTTTGTCTGAGCACCATGATTTTTTTTCTTTGCATTAGGGGGCCTTGAGTCACATTTGTAGAGGCCAAAGAGATTGGTCACCTCATTCATGAGCTCGACTCCGTATTCGTGGAGTGTGGGCCCATACCCTTCATATTGTTGAATAGGGTCCCACGTTCAGGGAGAAGGGTAAGAGTTGACATGGCCCAGTTGACCACCACGATCACGTCTATAGGTCCCTCGTTTGTTAAGGTCATTTAACTGGTCAGTTCATGGGGTGCTCCTGTTTTGTTCATGTGTAAGAAAAATGGTTATCTCAGAATGTGCAACAGTTATTGTCAGTTCAACAGGGTCACAATAAAGAAAAAGTATCCCATCCCTAGGATTGATGACTTGTTTCAGTAGATTTAGGGTGCCAGTTTCATCTTAAGGATAAACCTCAGATTGGGCTATCATCAGCTCAAAGTCAGAGAATGTGACATTCTAAAGACAACCTTTAGGACTCGATATTGCACTATGAATTCATGATTATTTATTTTGGACTAACGAATGCTTCTGTAGAGTTTATGGATTTGATGAACATGGTTTTCAAACTATATTTAGACATGTTCTTCATTAATTTGATAGATGATGTTTTGATATATTCTCACAGTGAGGATGAGCATGCAGGCCATTTGAAGATTTTCTTGCATATTCTTAGGGACCATGAATTGTTTGTTATGTTCAATAAGTGTGATTTTTTGTTGAGGTACGTAGCATTCCTTGGCCATATAGTCTCAGGAGAGGGTATTCAAGTTGATCCTAAGAAGACCAAGGTAGTTAAGAACTAACCTAGACCTTTTCCTCCCTCGAATATTTGGAGTTTCTTGGGTTGAACTGGTTACTATAGACGGTTTATTGAAGGATTTTCATCTAGTGCTTCTCATTTCTCTAGATTGACTTAGAAGAAAGTGAAGTTTTAGTATTCTAAATCATGTGAGATGAGTTTATAGGAGTTGAGTACCTGACTTACTTAAGCCTTAGTTTTGACTCTACCAGAAGGTTCAAATTGTTTTATGATGTATTGTGATGCTTCCCGAATTAGTTTTGGATGTGTATTGATAAAACATGGTAAGGTCATAGCTTATTCTTCCAGGCAATTCAAGATTAATGAGAATAATTTCCCGACTTACGATTTAGATTTGGCAGCGGTGGTGTTTGCCTTGAAGATTTGGAGGCACTGTCGTTATAGTGTTCATGTGGAAGTGTTCACAGAGCATAAGAGTCTTTAATATGTGTTCAAATTAAGGGACTCGAATCGGAGATGGCTTCAGTTATTAAAGGATTATCATGACATGAGTTTCCTTTATCATCCGAGTAAAGTGAATGTAGTGGCAGATGCTATTAGTATATTTTAGATGAACAATGTCGCTCACATCGAGGATGAGAAAATGGAGTTGGTTTGTGATGTTTATAGACTTTCTCACTTGGTAGTTCATCTGGTCGATTCAGAAAATGGTGAAGTTATTATGTTGAATGAGTTAAAAATGTTGGGTATTAATTACCCTAAGTTTCTTACCATAAATAGGATTTCTTTTTAGGAAAAGGTTTAAATATTGACTAGTCCTTTTCTTGTAGGAAAAGGTTTAGGACTCTATAAATAGAGGTTTGTTCCTTCTAACTTAATCAGCATTCACAATATAGTCTTAAGGGTTTTGAGAGTTTTGGTTAGGGGGAGAATTTGTGGGACATAATCTTGATACGTTATCACTTGTGTAAACCTCCCATGTATTCCGAGTGAATTAGTTGAGGTTATTTCTCTCTATATTTTGTACTCTCATTATTATATAGCGGATTGCTCATCTCCTTTGTGGACATCGGCCGATTGACCGAACCACGTTAAATCTTTGTGTCTTTTGTTGGGTTTTATTTGCCCTGCTTTCTTATCATGAATAGGTTTTCCTTTTAGGAAAAGGTTTGCTTTCCTAGCTTCGGCATGACACCTAATTTATTTAAGATCCTAACAAGTGGTATCAAAGCTAAGTTCAATGATGAAGCCAGGTTGGATGGTTCAATGATGGAGCTAGGTTAGAGACGGGTGTTCATCTTGGCGGGTGTAGTTCTAGCCACAGCCTTTTTGACAATAATGAAGATTTTTATTGGAGAAATTGTTTCAGAGAAGTTTTCTGTGTCAAGACATAGATTTGATGGAGGAGATTATGGAGAAGAGATGCAAGATTCTAAAAATTATGTGAAGAAGGTGGACAAATTTATTTTGTCAGAAATTCAGGTCAAGGCGGAAATTTGTTGGGTTTTATTTGCCCTGATTTCTTACCATAAATAGGTTTTCCTTTTAGGAAACGGTTTGCTTTACTAGCTTCCACATTACACTTGATTGTTATGGTCCCAACAAGTGGTATCAGAACCAGATCCAATGATGGAGTCAGGTTCAGTGGTTCAATAATCGATGATTGAACCTGGTTAAAAAGATGTGTTCATCTTGGCCGGTATAGTTCTAGCAACAACCTTTTTGACAGTAATGAAGATTTTTATTGGAGAAATTGTTTCAGAGAGGTTCTTTGTGTTGAGACATAGATTTTATGGATAATATTATGGAGAGGAGAAGCAAACTGTTGAAGATTATGTGAAGAAGGTGGACAAATTTATTTTGTTAGAAATTCAGGCCAAGGGGGGAGATTTGGTGGGTATTAATTGCCCTGAGTTTCTTACCATAAATAGGTTTTCCTTTTAGGAAAATATTTTTGATTGGCTAGTCCTTTTCTTGTAATAAAAGGGTTAGGACTCTATAAATAGAGGCTTGTTCCTTCTAACTTAATCAGCATTCACAATGTAGTCTTAAGGGCTTTGAAAGTTTTGGTTAGGGGGAGAATTTGTGGGTCACAAGCTTGATATGTTATCACTTGTGTGAACCTCCCATGTATTCCGAGTGAATTAGTTGAGGTTATCTCTATCTATATTTTGTACTCTCATATTTATATAGCGGATTGCTCATCTTCGTTGTGGACGTAGGTCGATTGACCGAACCATGTTAAATCTTTGTGTCTTTTGGTGTATTTCTCATGTCTTCTTACTCATGGTCTTTCGAGGTTTGCTTTGCTAGCTTCCGCATGACCCTTAATTATTTTCGGTCCAAAGAAAAATCATCTCTCTTAATGGATGTTAAGGTAAAACAGGATGATGATCCAAATTCAGTTAAGTTGAAGAAAACGGTTCTAAAAAAACTATTGAGGCATTCTCCCAAGGGGGATATGTAATTCGTTAATAGGGTCAGTTATGTGTTCCAGATGTTGATGGGTTGAGTGATCAAATTTCAAACTAGTTAAGGTTGAGCATCATAAACCAGGCAGTATGACTCAGTATGTTAGTATTCCTACTTTGAAGTGAGAAGATTTGAATATGGACTTCATCACATATTTGTCTTGCATGCGTCGTTAGCATGACTCTATTTGGGTAGTGTAGACCGAATGACTAAGTCAACACATTTCCTTCTAGTTAAGACTTCTTATTCAACCGATGATTATATATGCTAGACTTTACATTCATGAGTTGGTAAAATTGCACGGAGTTCCATTGTTGATTATATCATAAATAGAAAGGTCTTGGCACTCAAGTTAAGCGTAGCACAACTTTTCATCCACAAGTAGATGGTCAGGCTGAATGGATTATTCTGAACTTAAGAGGATATGTTGAGAGCTAGAGTAATTGACTTTACAGATAATTGGGATGATCATTTTCCTTTGATTCGATATTCTTTTAATAATTGTTACCACTCCATTATTCAAATGGATCCATTAAGGTGCTCTGTGGTAGGAGGTGTGGGTCTCTTATATGTTGGTTCGAAGTTGGCGATGTGATTTTGATAGGATTCGAGTTAGTTCATGAGACCATGGATAACGTTTGACTTATTAGAGAAAGGTTGAGAACGACCAGAGTAGACAAAACTTTTATGCAGATAAGGACAAAAGAGCTTGAATTTTCTGTAGGTGATTGGGATTTTCTGCAGATTCATCCATGAAAGAGGTGATGGGGTTTCGTTAGAAAGGAAATCTTCATAATTAGCATCAGTGCATCCACTGCTTTACATGTCCTTGTTGAAGAAATGCATTGGTGATCTGACTACAGTTGTTCCTTTAGAAAATGTCGGTGTGAAGGAAAGTCTCTCTTACGAAGAGATCCTAGTTGATATTCTTGACCATCATGTTCATAAGTTGAGGAATAAGGAAGTCGTTTTAGTAAAATTACTTTAGAGGATTCAGTTAGTTGAGGGTGCTTTTTTAGAAGCAGAAATAGATATGTTATCCAAGTATCCCCATCTTTTTTTCCTTTCAGTTCAGTTTTAGCATGAAGTAATAGTTAATCCTTAGTACTCTTTTAGATTCATGTCTTTTGGTATTCCCATGTCTAGGTATGAATGCATGTTATGAAATCAGATTAGTTTTCATATTATAGTTTGGAGTCAGTCACTCCTATAGTTATTAGTGTTTAGCTTTCACTATTGGGTCTGAGATCATTCCCAACTCCTCTCAGCCTAGTTTGACTCTATTTGAGGATGAATGTTCCCAATGGAGAGATATTTTAACACCCGCGGTTAGTACGGATCCAGTGTAGCAGTAGATTTTGGTGAGTCCTCATAACCCGAGGGCGACCCCTTTATCAATGAATTTCAGCATTTAACTTTCAATTTTATATAGTTGCAGTTAGCTAGGGGTTTGTCCGCAACTCATATTAGTAGAAGCTTTCAAATAGTCAGATATATATTCAGTTAATGTGATGTATTTTCAGATGTTAGTCTATCTCATTATTATGGGCTTTATTAAGTTATTTTGGATTTAGCTTCCTTGTTTGCTTTCAAGTTTTTTCATTGGTTTTATTCAAATCTTAGTGTTATGTCATTCCATGAGGTTAACTCGTGGTCACTTGTAAATCTAAGCACTGTCCCACGTCTAGGGGGTAGTCTCGGAGATTGATAGATCAATAACCAATAAAGTGATAACCAATAAAACAATATCTTAATGGTTCAATAATGGTTTAACAAGTCTACAAATCAATAACCGATAAGTGAACTGATGAACTTTAAAATTGAACCGAACCGACCAATACACAACCCAACATATGAGTAGTTATGTTTATAAGTTAAATAAAAAAAAAATCATATTCTTCTAAAATTATGTCATCAAATTGAGGGTTATTGTTTACTATTTCCCTAAATTTCATAACCTGATTTGATCATTAGGATTCACTAGATCTTATTGCTTTTCAATATTATAGACACACAATTTTATACATTCCTTAATTTATTATTTACACTATTTTAGCATTAAATGTTTTGTTTGAGATTAGTCTTGTTACTTGACTTTCATTTCATTTTTAATAGGTTAATTTAAACAATTGCAAAATCATAAAATAAAATAATATAAAAAATGATGTTTTTCAGGATATAATATCTTAAAATTTTTGATTGAAATAAGAAAAAATTCACAAAAATATTATGCTTTTAAATTACTATTTTGTTAATGATATTTTAATTTTCTTATTCAAGGATTATTAACTACGGTATTTTCTTTTTTTATGATATTTTTGTTTACTCTCTTTAAAATATAAAAAAAATAAATTTTAAAAGAGAACCAATAAATTTTGCCACTTGGCAAAGATTCCATATGTGCAACAAACTTTCTTGGCCATTACTCAACAGGGAAAAGGCATGAATTCTCCCTTAAACTTGTTCCAAAAAGTCAGTTACACGCTTAAATTATCATAGTGACCTATTACACACCTATACTATTCAAAAGTGAATTTTCTTACCCCTAAAACTGATGTGGCAACAAAATAAAACAAAAATAAAAAATAGGCGCGTCAGTTTGAAATTAAAGTAAAAAGAAAAAGTTAGAATCATCTTTTCCACCCTCACACCTCTTCTTCTTCATACCCCACCCATTGTCCTCTTCTTCTTCATTTTTTATTTTCATCACACTTCTTTATTTTTTATCACAATCTTAAAGAACATATTTTTTTATTCGCAATTATGTTAGTTCCCATTGATTTGTTAGTGAATAATTGTATTTTATCTAGATAAGTTTCGGTTGATTGTTTCTATCTTTTTCATTTCTTTGACTTTGTTAAAGAACTTTTGGTTGTTAATCAATTTTTGGGTTTGGTGGTGATAGCAGGTTTATGGGTTTGGTGGTGATGGGTGGCGGGTGACAAAAATTTAAAGAGTTAATTGAAGGTGGTGAAGAAGAAAAAATCGATATTGATAATGGTGGTGATGATATTTGGTGTTGGGTGAAAAAGAAGAAGAAAAATTGAAGGTGATATAGTAGTGGTGAAGAACAAAATCATTAGTGAAGGTGGGGCCGTATATGATTTTCCGATGAAATGAGAATTGAAAATGGGTGGGATTAGTGATGAAGAAGATATACTTATTAGAGAATTAAAACAATTAATTAGGGATTAATTAGAGTAAAATATAGTTAATAAAAAAAAAGTTAATTAATAAAGAAAATAAAAGAAAAAATTATAATTTATGACATGGCGCTGACGTAACGCTGATGTGGCAGCGAGTGTAATACACCACATAATGTGAGAGTGGTGTTACACGTCTCGTGGTGGTAATAAATTCACTTTTGAGTAGTAAAGGTATGTAATAGGTCATTATAATAGTTTAAGCGTGTAACTGACTTTTCGAGACAACTTATGGGGAATCTATACCTTTTCCCTTACTCCATACTCTAGCCATACACACAGATCGCAGTGACCGCACAGACCCTATACTCTAGCCATACACACACGATCAGATTTGTTTTTCATACACTTGCACTCACACTCACTCTGATGAGAGAGACACTATACACAATTGCATTTGTTTTCACTAGCCTGAAAGGACTCCATTCACTATACCAAATACTCTCCTTGTGCATCTTAGATAGAGGAAGAGCACAATACATAGATGGGACTCTTCATTAAGTTGTCAATCAAGTTAAGCCTCTTCTCCACCATGTAAGCCCACAATAGTCATCGAAGCCTTACCATAGTCCATAGTCATCACCCATTTCCTTTCAATCGAGCTCCACAACCAACAAAACCCCAAAAATCGAGCAATATCGAGGATTCTGTATTACTAATAACTATAGTTGATTTACTTTTCGAAATTTTAAGATTTCACTTTAACTGAGTTGTATTGGAGTTTGAGTTCTTTCGGAACCGCATTAACAAAAATTTATAAATCATGTTGGAAATTAACCAAGATTTATAAAGAAAATAGTTATTAATTAGAGTAAGATATAAAAATAAATTCATTAGAAAGTTTGTTGTTTGATGAAGGGATTAACTAGGTTATCTCATTAAACACGAAAGATTCAATTTTATAGCCCTTTACTAACTTATTTTTAGTTTTATGTCTTTTTTATAAGATGTTTTTATTTTTTTTCACATAACTTATCCTAAACTTTTATTTTCAATTTGTAAGTAGTTAAAAGAGATCATTTCCTCATATTGATTTTGAGATTTAATCTATATATCCCTTGTTTGATATGAGGTACTAGCTAAAATTAGTGTTATTTTTATATCAAAATCATTTTATATCACGTATCTCATATATAAAAGTTAGGATTGCTAGAGTCCTAGATTTTGAAATTAAATAGCACCTAAGAATATTTTAATTGCGGAATAAAAGTAAAAAAACACTAGGGTCTCCCCTATCTCTTCACCTCTTTCATATACACCTAATCATGAATCTGATCATAGAACATATCGGTCTAACAAAAAGATCGAAAATAAAGTAGAAAAAAACATGAATTATTTAAGTGATGATGAAATAAAAAGGTGGAACAAGTGGATGTGTTTTTAAATTAATGAGTAAACCTATTCCTTAACACTATAAAGAAGAAGTAAAATGACACTTTCCTTCTCCTTGGTAAAATGATCTATGAGCTTAGCTAGAGTCTTCATGTCACGATGCCTCAGATCATGCCTTGGTGGTTCCGTACTAGAGATGAGTCAATTGACCAGCATTTTGGCGAAGCAATATCATATGATGGTGTAGAAAAGATATGTTGTTTCTGGAGAATTGATGAATGAATGGTAGAACTCTACTTTTGTTGATAACTAAAAATTGCACAAAAAGTTTCTGTGGTGGGCTCCTTTAATCCAAATTTCCTTGGAGTAAACCTTTTATCAACTCGATTTTGATTAAAGGAACCCACCAAAGAGAAGTGTTTCTGTCATTTTCTAATTATCAACAACAATAGAGTTCTACTATTGACCAATACAACAACAACAACAACAAATCTTTTCTACAACAACATCTGACATTGATTCACCAAATGCTCATCAATTGACTCTATCTCTAGTACGGAAGCCACCTAGGAATGATCTGAGGCTTCATGGTATGAGGACTCCAGCTAAGCTCATGGGTCGTTTTACCAAAGAGGAAGAAAGAGTTGTTTATCTTCTTCTTCATAATGCTAAGGAATAGGTTCACTCACTGAGTTAAATATACATGCATTTGCTCCGCACTTTTAAATCCTTCACCGATTAAAGAATTCATGTTTTCTTCCTACTTTAGTTTCGATCTTTTTATTAGATCGATATGTTCTATGATCAAATTCATGATTAGTTGTAGTTGTATAAAAGAGGTTAACAGAGAGGAGAGACCCTAGTTATTTTACTTTATTCCCCTACTCAAATTTTCTTAGGTACTATTTTATTTCAAAATATGGAATTCTAGAAATTCCAACTTTTATATATGAGATAAGTGATACCACAAAATTTGATATAAAAATAACACTAATTTTAGATAATACCTCTGATTAAACATGTGATATACAGATTTAATATCAAAATCAATTTGACGAAATGATATTTAATTACTACTTACAAATTGAAAATAACATTTCCAGATATCTTAAGTGAAATAATAAAATATAAAAATAAGTTAGTCAAGTGCTACAAAGGTAAATCCATTGAAACAACCAGTTTTTTTAAAGAATTTCATTTTATTCCTTAATCTAATGAATAAAAAATTTACTTAATTTTTTTTAATGTGTTCCATAAGAACCAAAACTCTAATACAACTTAATTAGATTGTAATCTTAAAATTCTGAAAAGGGAGCCAATTAAAGCTATTAGTAATAGAGAATCATGGGATATTGCTGCATTTATGATTTTTTGGTTGTGGAGCTCGATTGAAAAGAAATGGGCAATGACTACGGACTGTGGTAAAGCTCCGATGACTATGGTGGACTTACATTGTGGAGAAGAGGATGACCTTGATTAAGAGTTGAATCAAAAGTGTCTGTTATGTACTGTGCTCTTCCTCTATCTCAAGTGCACAAGAGAGAGTGTTCGATATAGTGAATAAAGTTCTTTCAGGTCAGTGAAGAAAAATGTGATTGTGTGTGATCTCTCTCTGGTCATGGGGAGTGTACTTGCAGTTGTATGAAGAGAAAATTTGATTGTGTGTGGGGTCTGTGAGGTCACCCGAGTGTATGTATGGTGAGAGTGTAGAGTAATAACCAAATACTAATTTGAAAGCAGAATATTTTTAATGACCTTGTAGGTCATTTTCATCATATTGTGTTATTTTCGACATATAGAGATTTCCTATAGCGATCCCAAGTTATTTATGACTTGTTGTGACTGACAGCTCGGTCACCTGGTCTTTTATTTGGTTTTTATGCAAGTTTTCATGTTAAGGAGCTCTTGAAACTTGAACAATTGACTTCGGTCAAAACATCAATTAAACGGCCTGCGAATGCAATTTTGCTTGTTTTATTAGCTCTGAAATATCGAGTTTGGTCTCGAAAGACCTCTGGTTCATGTATCGAGTCTTCCAGACTCATTTTGAGCTATCTTATGAATTTTGGCTTAAAATAGTGCTTGAGTGTGAGACCCACTTTTTGTCAAGCCGACCTCCATTGAAAGTTTCAACATCTCAGTTACGTCCGAAATATCGAATTTTTTGGGGTAGCATACTTCATTTGTATGCACAGGGTTTGATCAGAGCTTTTGTTCTTCGCCTTCACAGGAATTAAGTCGCGTTCATGGAGGCCCATGAGATTGGTCACCGCGTTCGTTAGCTTTGCTTCACGTCGCAAAGTGTTAGGTCCCAGACCCTTCGCATTTACAAACAAAGTCCTAATTCGCAGAGAAGGGTTAGAGTTACCTGGCCCAATTGACCATTGCGATCACGTCCATAGGGCCCGCGTTCATGGACGTCATTTAATTGGCATGTTATATTATGATTAGCCTGAAATTTCATATTGTGGCCCTAGTTCATTTCTACTAGCCATGGTTTGATGACCTGGCTCATTTCTACTAGCCACAATTTGAGGCCTTAGCACATTTCTACTAGCCACGGTATGATTACGGCCACACATCTATTAGTCGGGTTCGAGTACTAACATTATGGTTCCTTTTGGGTTTTTTGGGGTGCTTTTGCTGCAGTTCAAGTCAAGGGGTTGGCCGTTTTAGTTATGGATTCCACTTATTCGTAGTTAGAGATATCATTAGCTCTTATGTGTACTCGTCGGGCTTATGAGGGTCTGTTTGGGTTGTTTACCTTTTTATTGGGCATGATTGCACCTTATGGGCTTATAGGGGTCAGTTAGGTTATAGATAATTGTTTTACTTTACTAATTCCTTCTGTATGGATTTGTGAGATGGATGGTTGGTCTTTCAATTACTATTCTATTTAACTAACCACTACTTACCGCTTATTTCCTCGCTTTCAAATGTAATTACTTACCAAGATCAATTTTCCTATTGTGTACTTGTTGTTTTGGTGCTCATGATACACTCTCCATCAATTTCTTTGATGCAGATCCGAGCGCCAGTCGACAATACTGATTCAAGTTTTTGTGGAGATTCTTAGAGATAGAGGTTGAGCTTATGGCTTCCTAGGTTGAGTCATTTCTATTTGTTTATAGCTTTTGGCAAGTATTTTGTATTCAAGATAAGTATGTATTAATTTTTAGTATCTTGTATTCATTTAAGTAGCTTGTACATTTCTCCACCAGATTATGAGATTGGATCTTGTATGTTGTTTATATTGTCGTCATTTTAGGGAGAGGAGGATGAAGAACGGAAGGTGAATATATATATATGTATATATATATATATATATATGAGGAATTAAAAGAGGTAGGGGGGAGTGGGGTTTTAAGACAATTGACTTTTTTATCAGGTCCTTAGCTTGTGGAATACCTGATAACTCACTCATGTTTTGGCATAATTTACTCATGATCTTTCAACGCCAAGTGAACCTAAGACTCTAGAAATCTCTAAGGGGATGATAAAAATAATATAAAAGAATCGTAAGGGAGATTTGTATTGGAGAGAACTTGAATTATTTGCTTGATGCATTTACTGATTAATGTGTCTCTATTTATATCACCCACCCAAGGCTAATATGAAAATAATATATATTATACAAGTCCCTACATATTTACAAACAATTCTCCTTTCTAGAATACTCTACAAGACTAGAAATATTCTAAGGACCTTCCATGCAAATCTATGATATTCTATGGTTGTGAGTGATGTGAGTTCAACATTGGAAAGGACTTTAGTTTGGAAGGACAAGTAGTTAAGACTTAAGAGGGAGTGTTAAATTGAGACATCTGCAGATATATAGCAAAGCTCATTTTTTTCACTTTAAAGGATGTAGAAGAATTACTTGAGAACTCAAAATGCATCCTACCTTGGAGGGTATTGATCCTCCATGGTTTCCATATAGTTAAGGGACTTAATTGTGAAGTCAACCTCTACACCTCGAACCAAAACACTTTCTAATCATGGATGGCTATTTACAGCCCCTTTGTAGTTTTTAGGATTCATCCTACGTTTGAAGGAATCAAAGAAATCGCGAACTATCTAAGGAAAGAAACAGGTGAGAGAATCAAAGTGAAATTGACACTGCCTTTGTACTACTTGTTCTTCAACCTCAAGAAAGTTATCTGGGACACCATACAAACTAAAATATTTTTCGATGTTGAGCTCACGTCACTCACAACCTTAGAGTACCATAGATTTACATGAAAAGTTTTCGAAATACTCTAGGCTTGTAGAGTATTCTAGAAAGGGAAATTATTTGTAAGTTGGTAGAACTTATACAAAAAATATTTTTTGCATATTAGCTTTGAGTAAATAATATAAATAGAGAGGCATTCATCAATAAACGCATCAAGCAAATAATTCAAGTTCTCTCAAATACAAATCTCCATGTGATTCTCTTGTGTTGTTTTTGTCATTCCCTTAGCAATCTCTAGTGTCTTAGTCTCACTTGGCATAGACAGATCATGAGCAAATTGTGCCAAAACGTGAGTGAATTATCAAGTATTCCACACGTGCTTAGTTGAATACTAAGGACATGATAAAAACTCGGTTGTCTCCAAACCCCACTCTCCCTACCTCTTCTAATTTTTCCCTATATGTATATTCTCCTCCTTTATGGCTTGCTGGGAGTAGCAGATCAGTCACCTAGTCATTCATTTTGTTTTTATGCAAATTTTAGTGTTTTGGAGCTCCTAAAACTTGAACGGTTGACTTCGGTCAAAACTTTAGGTAAACAACCTCAAAATGTAATTATGATGGTTCTGTTAGCTTCTAAATGTCGAGTTTGGTCAAGAAGGATCTTTGGATTAGGACCCGAGGCTTTGAGACTCATTTCGAGCTATATTATGGATTTTAACTTAAAAGGAGCTTGATTGTGGGATCCACTTTTTTATGTACGACCTCCGTTGGAAGTTTCGACATCTCCATTGAGTCTGGAATGTCAAATTTGGTGGGTATCATAGTTCAATTGCGTGCACAGGGTTCTGAACAAATCTCGAGCCACCATCGAGATATTTAGCCAATTTCAACTTGAGCTTGTGCAGCTAGGGTTGTTCATGGTTTGGTTTGGATCGGTTATTAGTTAAAACCAAAATCAAACCAATTTAAATCGGTTTTTAAATTTCAAAAACCAAACCAAACCAAATAAAAAAATAACCGTCGGTTTGGTTAGGTTTTTTCTGTTTTTTTTCGGTTTGAAAGTAATAAGTTTGTTATGGACATACGCATCTCGATAGACACAAACACTTAGTACATGAGTAATTCACAAATAAGCTATTATGCTAACAAAGTGATTCATCCAATGTACCAAGTTTCAAAAACTAAAAAAACTCATTGTCAATAGCATAAAGTTGGTTCAGTATTCTGGAGATCTGAACATCTTATCAATAGACTTTTCAATAAAGTTACACCTTAAAATATTGAGAAATTACTTCTCAAAAAAAAAAACAATATTTCATAGTCAAAACCTAATCGATTACCATCTTCTTTAGCTTGAACTTTAAATTATTCAATGTTATGTTAGAAATTTTTCTAAAGAACAGAGAAAGTGTGATCTTTAAAGTAATGAATATTGAGGGATTTAGACTTAAGGTTTTAATAGTTGGGCTAAAATTTAAGTGTTGGGCTTCAAAAAATAGCAGAATTAAAGACTTAAGTTAATAAAAATTTATCAAAATACTTATATTTTATTTATAAATAATTATAAAATCTATATATATAACTTCTCGGTTTGGTTTGGTTATTTTTGCGGTTAATTTTAAGTAAAACCAAAACCAAACCAAATAATATCGGATTTTCAAAATTTAAAACTAAACCTAACCAAATCAAACCAAATATCAGTTTTTTTAATTGGTTTGGTTCGGATTGCGGTTCAGTTTGGTTTTATAACCATAACCATGAACAGCCCTAAGTGCAGCCATTAATTTGTTTGAGCACCGTGGTTTTTTTTCTTCATTTAAGAGGGCCTTGAATCACATTCGTAGAGGCCAAGGAGATTGGTCACCTCATTCACGAGCTCGACTCCGTATTCGCTGAGTGTATGGGATCTAGACCTTTCACATTTGTTGATAGGGTCCCGATTAAGGGAGAAATGTAAGATTTGACCTGTCCCAGTTGACCACCACGGTCACGTCCATGGGTCCATTCGTTGAAGTTATTTAACTGGTCCGTTCATGGGGTGCTCTAGTTTTATTCATGCGTAAGAAAGATGGTTATCTCAGATTGTGCAACGATTATCGTCAGTTCAACAAAGTCATAATAAAGAAAAAATATCTCATCCTTAGGATTGATGACTTGTTTCACCAGCTCCAGGGTGTCAGTTTCTTCTTAAAGATAGACCTCAGATCGGGCTATCATTAGCTCAAAGTCAGAGAATATGACATTCTAAATATAACCTTTAGGACTCTATATGGTCACTATGAATTTATGATTATGTATTTTGGCCTAACACCTGTAGATTCTATGTATTTGATGAACAACCTGTTCAAACTGTATTTGGATATGTTTTTCATTGTTTTCATAGATGATGTTTTGATCTATTCTCACAGAGAGGATGAACATACAGTCCATTTGAGGTTTTTCTTGCATATTCTTAAGGACCATAAATTTGCTAACTTCAATAAGTATGAATTTTGGTTGAGGTACGTAGCATTCCTCGGCCATATAGTCTTAGGAGAGGGTATTTAAGTTGATCCCAAGAAGACCAGGGCAGTTAAGAACTAGCCTAGACCTCTTTCTCCCTCATATATTTGGTGTTTCTTAGGTTTAACCAGTTACTATGGAGGGTTTATTGAAGAATTTTCCTCTATTGCTTCTCATTTGTCTAGATTGACTTAGAAGAAAGTGATTTTTAGTAGTCTGAATCATGTAGGAGAGTTTACAGGATTTGAGGACTTGACTTACTTAAGCCTTAGTTTTGACTCTACTAGAAGGTTCAAATTGTTTCATGATGTATTGTAATGCTTCTAGAATTAGTCTTGGATGTGTATTGATGTAACATGGTAAGGTCATAGCTTATTCTTCTGACAAATCAAGATTAATGAGAATAATTACCCGACTCATGATTTAGAGTTGGCAGGTGTTTGGCTTGAAAATTTGGAGGCACTATCTTGATGGTGTTCATGTGGAAGTGTTCACGGGTCATAAGAAACTTCAATATGTGTTTAAATAGAAGGACTTATTTTTTTGTCAGAGGAGATAGCTTGAGTTATTAAAGGATTATAACATGACTGTCTTTTATCATCCGAGTAAAGTGAATATAGTGATAGATTCTCTTAGTAGATTTTCAATGAACAACGTCATTCATATCGAGGATGAGAAAATTGAGTTAGTTTGTGATGTTCACAGACTTGCTCACTTGGGAGTTCATCCGATCAATTCAGAAATGGTGGAGTTATTATTTTGAATTGGTTAGAATCATCTCTTGTAACAAATGTTAAGGTAAAATAGGATGATGATCCAAATTTGGTTGAGTTGAAGAAAGCGGTTCTCAAAAACCTATTGAGGCTTTCTCCCAAAGAGGATATGTGCTTCATTAGCAGGGTCGATTATGTATTCCAGATGTTGCTGGGTTGAGTGGTCGAATTTCAAACTAGTTAAGGTTGAGCATCATAAACCAGGCAGTATGAATCAGGATATCATTAGTACTACTTTAAAGTGAGAAGATTAGAATATGGACTTCATCACAGGTTTGTCTTTCATGCATTGTCAGTATGACTCTATTTGGGTAGTTGTAGACCGAATAATTAAGTTAACACATTTCCTTCTAGTTAAGAGTTTTTATTCAGCCGAGGATTATGCTAGACTTTCCATTCTGGAGTTGTTAAAATTGCATGGAGTTTCATTGTCCATTATCTCAGATAGGGGTACTGAGTTCACCTATAAGTTTTGAAGATCGTTTCAGAAAGGTCTTGATACTCAAGTTAAGCATAGCACAACTTTTAATCCACAAGTAGATAGATATGTTGAATGGATTATTTTTACCTTGGAGGATATGTGGAGAGCTTGAGTAATTGACTTTAAAGGTAATTGGGATTTGGGATGATCATTTTCCTTTGATTAAGTTTTCTTATAATAATTGTTACCACTATGTTATTCAGATGGCTCCATTTGAGGCGCTCTATTGTAGGAGGTGTAGGTCTCTTATAGGTTGGTTTGAAGTTGGTGGTTCCTTTAAGAAGTGTCAGTGCGAAGGAAAGTCTCTCTTACAAAGAGGACCTAGTTGAGATTCTGACCGTCATGTTCATAAGTTGAGGAATAAGGAAGTCACTTTAGTGAAAATACTTTGGAGGAATTAGTTAGTTGAGGATGCTACTTGAGAAGCAGAAGTAGATATGATATCAAGTATGTAACACCCCGAAGTACTAACCAAGAGTCACATGTTGATTTACTGTTGCTTAATTACTATAATATGTTTTATTCTCGTTTTGGGAACTTGATATTCTGTCATATTTGCAAACTTGTTTAACATAAATTGAGACAGTCATTTAAGGGATTGTTTTGGGGTATTTACTAACATTCTAGTTGGAATTATCTATAACTTAAAAGGAGGTGAAGGATAAATATATAGGTGTATATGTATGCATTTTGGGCAGCACCTTTGAAGAACAGCTATACAAGTAATAAACATCACTTTTGTGACTATATGTTTTCACACCTCTTTTAGTAAATTCGTTTTCCTCATGTCTTAGAACCTTAGAAACATATCTAAACAAATTGTTCTTCAAAATCACAAGAGGAAAACTTTGTCCTTTTGGTTGGGAGTCGAGACACACCTTCTCTTTGGTAAGTGATGAAATATGTTTCTGAGCTGGGTAGTGTTTGGTAATTTATGCATATATTGTTCTCTAGAACTTCGTTTACAGTGACTAAATATGATTTGGAAAGATAATTTGTATACCTACTCTTCTGTTTATGTAAAACTCTAATTTAGTTGTTATGGATTCGGAATATGGGACGCAACATAGGGCAAGTTCTGTCCAAATTTCAGAATTTGAAATCCTGTATGATCAATTATTAGTGTTTTGAATATATCTTTTTGTACAAAATATATTTTGTGGTGATTCTTGTTTATTTGCAACCTTTAGAGATGTACCTACATCTTTCATGAAGGATATAAAGTCCAGTTTTGCGTTTATCCTTTACAAATTTAAGTTGCGACTTGAGGTACCAGGCTGGACAGATTCACTGTTCTGGGAGCATAGTTGTATTTGTACATACTAGGCTTACTTGTGATGATGATCCTGTTTTACGTCAACATTATTGAGCTAATAGAATTTAAAGAAGTTATTTAATTGTATTTTTAAGGTTATATATACTCGTGTACAAGTTGAGAACCTTGATACGTTGGTCGGGCTACGGTTTGAATTCTTGAAGTTTTGTTGGACTGTTTCTATGCTAAAGCCCGAAGTTTGGGTATAAACTTGTACTTGTACTCTTGTTATCTACTTGTATATTTGAAGGGTTATCTCGATACCTTGGTTACTTCTTGTCACATTGTATTGTCATATTGATATTCTATGAGACTTTCAAGACACTTGTGTAACTCACCCACTTGTACGGATTGCTTAATCACTTGGCATTCTTGTTAGGACTTTGTCCTTCTTGTGGCTGTGACTTTTTCACTATTGGCATGCCTATTGATTCGGATTATTTGCCATCTTGACTCTGGATTTTTGGTTTGTCTTAAGTATGGAAGTTGTCCATTTTAAGTATGAACTAGGAAGCCATTTTTAATATGGTTCTTGATTCTCTTGATTATTGGGCTTTGACCCTTCTTGATACAGGGCTTCGGTCCTTCTTGATACAGGGCTTCGGTCCTTCTTGATACTTAGTTATGCTGGGTGTGACGGTATGATGTATATATTGGGAGAGCCTTGGTATTGGATCTCTTGGGAAATTGTGCTATGAGCGTTCTGGACACTTGGATCTTTAAATATAGAACTTGATACCCTTAATATATTATTTACTTGATTTATTTATTATGTTTCAATCGTGTTGTCCATGACTTTTGAAAGGTACCTGGGTGAATCTAGCGGCTCTACGCATATAGTTTTTACACCACTAAGCTTTATGCTTAGCGATAGTTGTTTCTATCGTAGGGAACGTTCGAAGGGATACTTGAAGCTCACCATTGGAGGCAAAGTTTTTGCGAGCTTTATGGGAAGATCACATTTGCATATGGGCATCTATAGTTTGCATAAATCTTAGGACTTGTACATGATCTATATGTTGTACATTAAATGAAATTTTGAAGGCTATTTTGATCATGTCACCATGGATTGTAATATAAGTATGGCTATTGTTTTGTTCTTTTTGGGGTCTGTAAATCCAAGTCTTGTAATATACTAAATTTACTATTCTTTTTGAATGTTTGTGTGAAGCATGAACCGGCAAAGGTTTGTACTCGGAAGTTGGTAATATCATGTTATATTATTTTGAGTGTGAGGATGAAATATGCTCGAAAACCTAGAAAGTTATTTGCTTAGATTATTTTGGAAGGGTTCTTCCGCCATAAGATAAAATGTTACGCAGTTTCAGTTTGGCATCAAATGAATGTGTAAATGGGCAGGTTTCACTTCTTTAACTTCTTTTTTTCTGTGAACTTAATTCCTCTACTAGACTAAAATAAATATGCCCTTTGTTAATCTATTTTAAATGTCGCAGGTATTAAATTAGTTTTCTCCTTTAAGTGGTAGCATCCTTCCAAGTGGGTTGTTACAAAGTATCTCTGTCTTTTTCCTTTTAGTTCAGTTTTAGCATGAGGTAATAGTTAATCATTAGTACTTTTAGATTCATCTCTTTCATTATTCTCATATCTCGGTATGCATGCATGTTCATAAAATCAAATTAGTTTTCATATTATAGTTTGGAGTCAATCAGTAATTAGTGTTTAGCTTTCACTATTGGGTGGGAGATCATTCCATACTCTTCTCAACCTAGTTTGACTCCATTTGGGGATGAATGTCCAAAGGGGGAGATATTGTAACACCCTAAAAGTTCCTAAGCCCACATCGGTTTTTAGAAAGATAAAAAAGAGTGATACCAATATATATGGATTTGTATGGACGCTTTCACGGACCGTGAAAAGAATCATGGTCCGTGATAGGATCTGTAGACCTGAGCTTGAATTTGGGAAATTGTAAGAAGGTTTCATGGGCTCTTTCACATATCGTGGAGACTTGCATGAACTATGGAACAATCTGTAAACCAAGACCCCATAACCCAGAATTCTCTTTCCTTTACTGCTTGTAAGTTCTATGAATGTTCTAGGATTATAGAATGGTCCGTAGAAGTTTATCCTCAAAAAGCATATCTCATTTACGTTCACGGTAACTTCCATGGTCCATGAAATGTTGTATGGTCCGTGTAAGGCAACCATAGAAACCTCCATCAACTTTAACTCATGGTTGCTTTGGTCTTTTCACTCTTTTTGTTCCTATATTATGTCATTTTAAACTTTTCTAAGTGGAATTAGGGGGATTTTGTCAGCCCAAAACTCCCCATTCACTCATAACCTCCCCAAATTAGATTCTTCTCTCTCAAGATTTCTCCTAAAGAAAGAACTATTTCTCCAAGCTTCAAGTCTCCATTGCAAGAATCAAGCAAAGGTTTTTGCTCCAGGTAAATGAGATTTCATCAATGGGTAACCCTTCACCTATTGAGTCCCAAAGAAACTTCAGAATTTCAAAGTTTATGATTCCTACAGGTTAGAACATTCTATGTTCTTCATGGGTTTTTATTGTAAATCAGTTCTTCCTTCAATAGCAGTCCATAATTGCATGTTTTACTCATGAATTCAATGATTTCAATTGTAATTCCATGTTTTCAATGATAATTTCATGAACATATAGCATGCAAGTACTTTCAAGACTTGGAATTATGATATTTTAGATGCATGTCTCAGATTATCAGATTTTTATGATTTAGATGCTTTCCGATAAAGTATCTTCCAAATAGTTTTCAGTTATAATGATATAAAACTTCTTTCAGAAAAAGTATCAATGAGTATGATTTCAGTCATCATAATTTATGACCTACTCAGTATGTGTCAGTTATCAGTATGATTCAGTATTATCAGATTATTACTATTTCCAGATTATGCATGTTTCTATTGGGAGTAATACTTAGAAACAAGTGAATTTTAGGGATGAAGGTTTTCTATCAGCGTCTGTGGACCTTTAGTAGCAATATCTATGTCCCAAAACTATGTGCCACCATATGATTTGTCTTAAATAAACATTAGCTTAGTGTATTCACATTAGCTATGTTATCAAGTCCCTTACGATGGCATGTACTGGACTCCCTATTTTCGGTGTGGGGCTAGTACACTAAACTCCATGTATACGTAGCTCACATGATTTATGTTAGTTTTAGTATTACCATAATTAGATATTTAGTAATTGCATGACCTTGTACTTATGTATTATAGTTCTAAATATCTCAGCTTCATGTTATTTTAGTTGGTCATTGAATTAACATATTTTACAAATTCAGTATGTTCATATATCATATTTATTATGCATATTCCTCATACTCTGTACATTCAAAGTATCGACCGCATACTTTCTGCCTATATTGTTTTGTAATATAAGTTTCGACGCTCAGCATCCGACCCACGATTAGTTCAGATCCAATCAGTGTAGCAATAGCTTTTGGTGAGTCATCATTGCCAGAGGACAACCCTTTTATCTTTGATTGTAAGAATTTAACTTTCAATAACCCTTTTATCTTTGATTGTAAGAATTTAACTTTCAATTTTAGATAGTTGGAGTTAAATAGGGTTTTGTCCTAGCAACTCATATTAGTAGAAGCTTCCAAAAAGTCATATATACATTCAACTAATGTGATGTCTTTTCCGATGTTAGTCTATCTCATTATTATGGGCTTTATATGTTATTTTGGATTTAGCTTCCGCATTTTCTTTCAAGTTTTTTCTTTGGTTTTATGCAAATCTTAGTGTTATGTCATTCCATGAGGTTAACTCGTGGTCACTTCTAACTCTAAGGACTGTCCCACGTCTAGGGGTAGTCTCGGAGCATGATAGATCAATAACCAATAAAGTGATAATGATAAAATAATATCTTAATGGTTCTATAATTATTTAGCATGTCTACAAATCAATAACCGATAAGTGAACCAATGAATTTCAAAATCGAACCGAAACGACCAATATACAACCCAACTTGTGAGTAGTTATTTTTAGAAGTTAAATAAAAAAAACATTCTTATTCTTCTAAAATATGTCATCTAATTGAGGTTTTTTTTTTACTATTTCCCTAAATTTCATAACCTGATTTGATCATTAGGATTCACTAGATCATATTGCTTTTCAATATTGTAGACACACAATTTTATATTTTCCTTAAATCATTATTTTAAACTATTTTAGCATTAAATGTTATGTTTGAGATTAATCTTGTTATTTTGATTTCATTTCATTTTTAGGTTTATTTAATTAATTTAAAAATCCTAAAACAAAATAATATAAAAAAAAGACGTATCTTTAGGATATAATTTTTTTAAAAAAATTGTTTAAAATAAGAGAAAATTCACAAAAATATTATGCTTTTATATTAGTATTTTGTTAATGATATTTTAATTTTCTTAATCAAGAATTAACTAATTAACTATAGTATTTTCTTTATTTTATGATATTTTTGTTTACTCTCTTTAAAATAGAAAAAATAAATTTTAAAGGAGAACCAATTATCTTTTGCCACTTGGCAATGATTTCATCTTATCCATGTGCAACAAACTTTCTTGGCCGCAGTGACCTCACAGACCGCACACACAATCAAATTTTACCTTCATACACTTGCACACACACTCACCGTGATAAGAGAGACACTACACACAATTACATTTTTCTTCACTAGCCTGAAAGGACTCCATTCACAATACTGAATACTCTCTTTGTGCATATTAGTTAGAAGAAGAGCACAATACATAGATGGGACTATTCATTAAGCTCGCAATCAAGGTAAGCCTCTTCTCCACCATGTAAGCCCATCATAGTCATCGAAGCTTTACCATAGTCCATAGTCATCACCCAATTCCTTTCAATCGAGGTCCACCACCAACAAAACCCCAAAAAGAGCAATATCCAAGATTCTGTATTACTAATAAATCTAGTTGATTGAATTTTCGAAATTTTAAGATTTCACTCTAATTGAGTTGTATTGGAGTTTGAGTTCTTTTGGAACCGCATCAAAAAAAATTTATAAATCATGTTGGAAATTAACCAAGATTTCTAAAGAAAATAGCTATTCATTAGAGTAAGATATAGAAAGATTGTTGTTTGATGAAGGGATTAACTAGGTTATCTCATTATACACGGGAGATTTAATTTTATAGCCCTTTACTAGGGGTGTACATGACCGGGTTGGTTCGGGTTTTTTTAATATCAAATCAAACTATTTGTGTAAAAATTTTAAATTTATAAACCAAACCAAACTAATAAAATTCGGATTTTTCAACCTCGGGTTGGTTCGGGTTTTTCAAATACCAAACCAAATCATTGTGTCGAATTTTTAAATTTATAAATCAAACCAAACTAATAAACCTCAGATTTTTTCAGATTTTTGGATTTTTTCGGTAAAGTTTGCATACAAACATATAATTAACTTTTGCTCCAAATATTTCTTTAGTCCAACCAAAATACAATTATCTAATGTATTTCTTAAAAAAAAAAACATAAATTATGAGATGAGTACTAATGACACAAAAATATTCAATAAAAAAATAATAATGAAATCATCATATAAAATAAATATTGCAAAGTCATAATGAAAATGATCATAATTTAAAAGTACTAAATCATGCTAAAATAAGTTTAATAAGTATTAGTTACATTACTAAATATT